>VSDK01027954.1:605023-623829 GCA_009767595.1 Symbiodinium kawagutii | reverse complement strand
TCCCTACAACTGACAAAAGGTGAACTTGTTCCTCGTTTGAGCCTGATTACGGAAGCGGCACCAGTCCGTGTCACCAGGTTTGTAAAGGAGCTGAACCAGAGAAGTTTGCCCAACGACTTGCCTGAAAGTGCATGAAAGCGCATGAAATCACTTGCCATAATTTGCAAGGGGAGGGCTCCCCGGATTCGTACAGCGTAAACTGTGTGTTTAGGAAGTTTTGTTTTGCACTTCCATTCCTTGAATGTGAGAACAACGCTCCAAGTGGTTGAATGGACTGCTTGGAGTAGATGGGTTGCCCCCCACCTATTTCCACTGAGACTACTTTTAGATTTCAATATAATTCAATTCAGACGTTGGAAGAAGGACATCGAAGAAAGACTCACAGAAGTGTATGAAAGTGTTACTTTGGAGCGGGAACGGAAGTGCCATGTCGCATGCAATTTCCATGGCCAAGCCAACGGGCTTCATGCGGCACTGCAATGCACTGCATGTTCAAATTTGCTAAATATGTGAGATATTTGAGGGTGTGTGGACTTTTCTGTGGACAGTTAGTTGCTTGCTTATTTTTTTTTGCCCGTATTGGTACCATCCATACATATTGAACACATTTGATATCATTTAAACTTCAAATGTTTATCTGTGTATGTTATAGTTCCATTTCTGGCACGGATTAATTCAGTATTTCCTGTTGGAGATCTTTAAAGTGCATACCAGCCCCTCTGCGCCGATTGGGCGAAGCATTTTTGAAGACTTGGCTCCCGCTACGGGCACAAGTCTGCGAATTCTTCTGGAAAGTGAACGGAGAGTGATGAATGGTGATGGATGGTGGGATGGTGGGATGGTGATGGGTAGATTGTGTTTCTCAGAGGCCAAGGCTCTTCACTTTCTCTCGAGTCTCAGGACGCTCAGGACGTGAGCCCGGTGCAACGCCGCTCAGTTCATCTCAGTTTCCAACTTCGCTAAGAAAGCTTGGCTAAAAGATGCTGAAAGTACAAGATGCAGAATATTCCCTGGGTTTTCGGGTTGCTGGAGATGCGTGGAAGCCACCTGCTATGCCATGTTTATCCTTGGTTCCATTGTCGAGCAGAGATTTGAGACTGGTTGCTGTCATGACAGCACTGGACATGGGCATCATTCGACCATGGCGCCGTGTACTGTTTATCTCGTATATCATACCCATTTACACAAAGTGGGTTCCTCTATTTAGTGTTTTGAATTTGTGTAAAGCTTAGGTGATCTGAAAGATTAGAAAACAAAACATTTGTTATTGCCTTCTTGATGTGCCTTGTAGATCCTTGTAGATCCTTGTAGTCAGTCTGATTCTGGTGGTCTTTGATGTGCTTCGAATGTGAGGGAATGCCCGGTGCGTGTTCGAGCGCCACTTGAAGATGCTGCAGGCACGCGAGTTGAAGCGCCGCTGTTTGGTTCTTTTTGTTTCTTTTTTTGGAGGGGTGAAGAAGGTTTTTTTTTCGACTTTTTTCACAGTGAAGAAGTGGAGTCTTTGTGAATTCTACCATGTGTCTGAAAAAAATATGCCCGCTAGTTGGAGGATGTTGGAGGTTTGTTTGCTTCAATAAGGAGGGACTCCAGAGCAAAGCTATGCAATCGGATTGGGTTTAGTCATGGCATGTCATGGCTCAATGATAAGATATGATCTGATAATATATGATCAGTGGTGCATGTTGCTTGTCAATCGAATGCTGATCTCCTGCAGGATGGCGGTTGGGAGTTTCAGTTTTCAGCTTACTGGCAGCTGTATGCAACAAGCAGAGAGGAGCAAAAGGAAATGCAGGCAGGCAAAACATATACAACTATGACTACAATATAAATATACATATATGGTATATATTTATTTACATATACAGATATATACGTCAAATGATATGACGTGGGAATTTCTTGTGAAAGTTGATTACTCTGTTTAAATATTTTCAGAGTTGGTACGTAACGGTCCTGAGGCACCTGAGTTGGGCCCTCGACCAAACCTCTTGGAAGAGGAGAGTCTTTCGTAGCACATGTGCAGACTTAGTTTTCAGAATTCAGTTTTTTTTTGCATCTTTCATTCATTTTCATTCATTCATTCTTCTTCGGATTTCGATTTGCAAAATGGCAACTCTGCAGGAGTCTGAAGGCGATGCTCATCAAGCAGGGCACCAAGCGTTTCAAACAAAGCTACGTTGTCCCCGGGGCCACCGCGACAGTCGCACGTCGCCCCACGATGAATGAGTGGGTCTGTACGAAACAGATGTTGAAACTACATCCTTCAAATATAGCTAATTCATGGATCTTCATGGATCACTTGAAAGGCAGTTGATTCTTTCTTTGGGTCTCGAGTTGAAGATGTCTCAATATTTTCTCATCTGTCGATTCAGGCGGATGGTGAGGCCCGGAAAAAACAGACAGGTTGAGTCCCATGTTTCGGTTCACCAACGAGCGGAAGGTCCTTTTTCTCATGAACACATATCCAGACGTGGAGAAGTGCACAGAAATATCCAGAAGTCCAGCAGAAGCAAGAGCAGGCTCGAGGATATCCTGGCTACTCTTGGCGAGAGGCGCGGGGCGTGTGCTAACAAGTCAGATCCAAGGAAATGAATTGTGAAATTAAAGCGACTTGGGACATACCTAGCTGCCGCACCTTGCCCTAGATTGCTTTCGGACTTCGATAGCTTAGTTTCTTGGACTTGGCAACTCTTTGTGCCAGACACTTTGCCGCTTTCCCGGCTTACTTCAGCTGGGAACCTGGTTGAGACAGCAGAACCACGGATCTGAGGATGGATGTATGATTGCGATTATGATTATGTAATCATGATTAATCATTAATCATGTATGTATGACTTGTATTGAGAGGTATTTGTGGCCATTTTTGAGCTTAGGCTCTACCCATTGGCAGCAGCAAGCGAGGCGCCATGCAACTGGGTCCGACCTGAGCGGAAACGAAAGCACGGCAGTGGCGGTTGATGGCAGCTGTATTTGCTTTTACCACAAAGCTTATTGTCGCTCTCAAGATTTTTCGAGCGAGCCTTGAGAAGACAATTTTACCATGCAATTGCAGCCATCTCGGATTTTTGCATCTTGAATCATTTGAATCATTTGAATCCAGTTGCATTGTAAATCTTTGTGAATCTTTCATCAGACACAGACATCACAGACTTCGTCCAGTGCCCTGACGCCACTTTCGTGAAGCATTGACGTCAGCGCAGGATCCGGGCTCCGACGCAGGTGAAATGCTCAGTTCATGGACATAGATTCGCACCCTGACTATTCATGGCTATGCTACTACAGTACAAATTTGTCTATGAATGATTGGAAAATATTGGACATGTATGTATATGCTTTGATATCCAAGTATTGTAGCTAAAGTCGAAGGGTCACTATCAAGTGCAGTGAGACAATTTGTTCATTGTTCCAGTCATATACTTCTCTTACCGATGAGAGTATATGCCACCAAGGGGCCATAGATGGCTTGGAGGGAAATGAGGACAGTCCAAAGATTTGCTGTTCAGTGTCAGACAGCTCATGTTGTTTGAACGCAGGAGTATCTCAATGGACATCCCAGTTCGTCACAAGGACTACAGCGAGCTCAGCATGTTTGAAGAATCTGAAGGATTCAACCGGTTCAACCGGTTCAACATTCAAATCGTTGTGAAGACAAAGTTGTCATGACAGGGGCGCCGCAAGCCAGCTGTGACCCCAGTGTCTCCAGCTGCCTTGGCCGCCTTGCCATGCCTTGCTATGCCTTGCTGTCCTGAGGGTTTCACCACAGCGCTCAGCGAATTCCGCTACACCCAGGCGCACAACCATGGCATGCCATGGCTCAGCTTCTTTGCATCGCTACAGTATGCTACCGTGCCCTTTCAAGGTCTGGGGAGCCTGAGACGGCCAAAGATATGCAGGCGAGCTGAAGAGAGCTGGTGAAAGGAAGCAGGGCTGAAGATGTTTGTTGAAAGCTCATATTCTGTCGAACTATGTTGGGCCATGGAGATGCAGCGCATATCAACGCTTCTTGGAGAACCTGTTGAGCTGAGCAATGGGTTGCTGAAAGACTCATGGTTCTGCCTTTCGTTTCTCCCGTTTTTATGCCTTCAATGCATTTTCTGCATTTTTTAGTTACTTGAATTGTGAGAGAGACAATAGATGTAAGACATTGTAAGACTATCAGACATATGTTTGCAGCGCAACCTGAAGCATTGTGAACTGCATTTTCCACCATTACTTACTTTGCACTTCCCATGTTGCCTTCTCAGGTAAAATCTTCGCAGCAGCCGAAAGAAGCCCCAGGCAACGAGCTCATCACAGTTTCAAATCACCCATTTGGTTCCACCCGAAACCATGGATGCCTTGGGATGCCATGCGCACAAGGAGGAGTGGTAAGATGTGTCGCACAGGAGTGAAACGCGCTGCTGACGTGTCTTCCAATGTGTTCTTCAGGTCATTCAGCACCGTGCACGCCCTGCACGGGTCACGCAGACAAGGCCCAGGCAGTCTGCAAGTTGCGTTTCCTTTCGCATGTCTCTGACTTTGTATACTGAGATTCTGTATGACTTAATAGGTCTTCATATGGGACTCCAGTGGGGTCCATATGTCTTCTTTTTCAATTTCAGCAGGGCAGGCGTTGACTCGGTCCTCAGTCCTTTATGTTTTGGAGTGATGGGATGTGTGCGACTGTGTATCTTCTTTCAGCTGGGCGCAGTACCTTGACTTGCGCAGCAGCCTCTCAAAGCAGAAGGGACAGACATGAAGAGACAATCTTCAACCAACACACTTTTGGCCCTCATGATCCTTCATGACAATGTTGGCATTCAATTGTTGCTCGAAAGTGTTACAGTACTCGAAATGAACCAAGCTATGCACACAGGGTATGCACATGTAAGAGAAACACTGCAAAAAAGAAACAGACAAAATTGTATTACAATTTAATGCAAAAAAAAGAAGTGGATCTTTTTTCCACCACTGCTTTTTCCAATTCGAAGATCCCGGAGATGAGCTCAGCAGAGGAGCCAACGTGGATGCAGCGAGTAGTGAAGCCTTTTGAAGCCTTCACACGTTGGGTGTTTACAGATGGATCACGCTGGATCCCCCTGGATATTCAATGAATTCAACTTTGCATTTCTTGGAAGAGCTTCAACTTGCGACATCAGAACACAATGTTCCTCGCTTGTGCTTCACCCAATCAGATTTTTGCTTGATCCTCACTTCGTCTCACTTCAACTTGCTCAAGTTCACATTGACTTCAGAAGTGCAGCAGGATGTTGCCTCTTTCACAGGCACGGTCAGTGCATGTGTTCGAACCTCAGAACATCGTTGAAGTTCTTGATGTGCGGTGTGAGCCACAAAGCTTGCAGAATTTCATCGCCTTGTGCGTCGTTTAGATTCTTATCACTTTGTTTGCTTCAACTCTGACACATGCAAATGTTTGCAAGGCAATGCCACTTCTCAGCTTCTTGGGACTAATGGATGTGGAGTTCTCTGCTTCCTTGATTCATGGCCATGCACTTGGAAGAAAGATATGCCTTGAAGACTCACCCTTGATCCAATGAACCCAACACAATCAACATGAGCACAGTCATATACCAGGCTCTAAAGCTCGCCACAAGACAATTGCATCGCTTCTGACTAGGGCAAACAGGAGGGTTCAATTCTGTATACGTTTCGCCTCGTTGCTGCAATGCTCCCACAAGACTGACGGACCATGGGAATTCTCTTTGTTTGGTAGCATGTTTTGATGTCCCACCAGAGTCTGAGTCCACACCTTCTCAAAATGGAATATTGTAATCAAGGCAAATGACAATGGTAAACGTAACAGACACTACAGCATCTACAGCAAATGCAAATTGGGCCCGGACACATCGGACACGTCGTGAAGTGAGGTCTGACACGGAGCGTTGTCCTGGGCGGCCTTGGTCTGCTGTGTTTGCAGGGCGAGTCAGAATCCAAGCGATCCAAGTACCGCATATTCCAAGTCAGCAAGACTATGCCGTGACTATGCAGTTGTCAGGTGAGCGGGTTCAAAGTCCTGTGACGCCACATGGAGCGGAGATATATCGGTCCCATTCGGTCCCTTACAATAGTGCTCTAGTCTACAGGGATTATTTGCCAATTCTTTAGCCAAGAGTGTATTTTTGTACTTTTTTTGCTTGTCCATCATGTGCATTTTTCTGAGGACCGGTGTCTTCTACAGACAAACGGACGTCATTCAGGCCGACGTCCCGCATTAACGGCAGAGAGCATTTCTGTGTAAACAAGCATGATTCAAATTGCCGTATTTAAGTCCTCTTGCAAAAAGTGGGTAGTGTCTTGCCACCAGAAATTTTTGCTATGGAATGCCAGGAGAATTGTGGCTTTGCAATGAAAAGGTTGGGTCCCACACTTACACTCATGAGGATCAGCTGATGCGAGAGAAATGATTCCTTTGAATAATTATCAAGTGCCAAGGCAGGGGAATCTCATATCTCTTGGCCGGTCTGTACTGCGTCTGCCTTTGCCTGATTGCAACAGCCGACGAAAATTGTCCAAATGATTTTCTTTTCGTTTCTTCTGCACGTAGACCGGCGGTGGATTGAGAGGTAAGACTTAAAGGAAGGATAAGAAAGGTCGAAAAATCTAGCACAATCTAGCGCACATGTAAACTAAACTGAGTAGACAAGTGAGGACCCCTCGGGATGTAGGATACCTAGAGCTGCCAGGCAGGTGCCCGAACTGCAGCAGTGACTCAGGCGGGTTTCCTACGGATCACAAACTCTTGCAGAACTTTTCATATTTGTTCATCTTCTCATCATCACATCTTCACCGGCTTACTCACAACCTACTTCCTCATCTATTCATCTTTCCACCTGATGTCCTGGCACAGATTTTGCTGCTTGGGTATTTTGCAGATAGTTCTTTCTTCAAGTTTCTGCAGCACTATCAAGCACTTGGACCTGCATGATGTCTGCTTAAGAATTCCTTGCGCTTTTGCCGGTTCTCCAAGTTCACCTTTAAAGTGGCTGGTCCAAAGCCACAAGTAAGCAAGTCCCTTTATCAGTCCATACATACCATCAGATTTCACAATTACCTTCTTGTTTTCAGTCGCAACTTTTCAAGTCAATTGCCCAACGTGGCCAAGCTTTTACAAATGGATTTGCAGACCTGAGAAGTCTCTTTTTTTCCTTCAATACCATTCCAACTTGTGCAGCATTCACTTTGCCCTATTGCTACCTGAAAGGCAACTGCAGCTGGCGAAGTGGTGTCAAGCGCATTCGGATTTACCTGGTGCTCCCGGCGCAAACTGTTTTCAGGTGGTTCAATAGTCTAGGAACCTCGCCGACGCTTTGAATGGCTTTGGGTTCAAAGTCAACACACTGTTTGACTCTTTGTAGAGTTTTGTGCTGATGTTTTGATGTTTGAATTGCTGGAATGCAATTTACACGGATTTTACATACATAATATATAATTAAATAGAATACGTGTTCACTTGTGATTCATCCTGCTGCTTTTGAGGTACACGTGTTGTGCAGCGCTGGTGTTGGGCAGTTTGGTGTCCTTCTGGGCCCGGGCTTCAGAGAGCATGTCCAAGTTGACGGACGGCAACGAAACGTTGTGGTGAACCCAAACCCAAGTTCTCCCACGTTCTCCCTATTTTCATCTATTTTCATATGTTTTCATAGCTGAAGCGTACTGAACCAAGCCAATCATCAAAGTTGACAAAGACTGGATGCATTTTCTGATGGATTTCGCCCAGCGATTTCTTCGAAGAGGTGCCACTTCGACCGGTGAACCACGGTGAAGCACGGTGAGCCCCTGGGCCTTTGGAGATCCGCTGTGTCGCTGCAGGCTTGGCATGGGCAGCGCCGCAGCGACTTGCTGAAAAATCCTGGCGGGCAACGAGCCTCAGCAAACCGAAACTGAAACAAATTCAACACAACTTTGCTTGAGTGTTTACTTAATATGGATTCAAATTTGAGATAGATTTAATGATTTCATGATTAATTTGATATTGTTTAAGGCAAGTACGAAAAGACTTAGGATGACACCTGAAATCGAATTTCTCGCAAAACAATCTCGAAAAGCCACACTTCTGCATGTTTGAATTGGTTTGTAGTGAAACGGTGCGTGTGCATAATCCTTTGTAGATTCGGGTCTTGGGATATTTCCATCCCAAATTGCTATGCCTTGGCTGCCTAGCATTGGAAGCACCTGTAGCAGCTTTCCGGAACAAGAACAGCACATGCTGACGGGGCACTTGAGAGGCATCAATTTGGAATGTCACAAATGAAATAAGTTTAATTGCTGGGATATATGTGCAATATGTATACATACTCATATGACTCATATATAGTTTGGTATGTATGATATAGTGTTTAATTTCTGTGTCTAGCTTTACCATGAAAAATATGCCCAAGGTGGTGCTTCGATGATTCTTGTGACTTCACCATGCATTTTCCGAGGCCCGACCTGGATGCCTACTACATCTCTTCCTGAAGGATGTCCCGTCCCTTTTTTGGGCGCCCCATGTATCACAAAAGATCACAACTGGTGGACCCTTTGGTCTTCAACGAGCAATTCATTCAATGCTGGCAATCTGAAAGCTATGGCAGATGCTTCCATTGATTGACTCAAGATTTCACCGCACAGCCTCACAGTAGCATCAGCTGGGGAAGTGGAGATCTATGTTTTATACGATAGAGTTGGTGGAGATGCCTACATTGCAGCAACATGTTTTTTGTTTCGATTATGTTCGCCTATATGTTTTTGTTGACTTTTTGTATATTTATTTGAAAACCATTAAAATTTTCTGCATCATCACTTCCCCGCGAGCTTTTCTTTCCAGAGCTGACAGCCGTGCCGTGGTGCTCCATTGCAGCGCGGCGCAAAGCCGTTCTCACTGAACCGGATCCTAAGGGCATTTCAGGACAGAAGGTATCCGGAAAAACTGTGATGTATGCCGTCGCCCATCCTGCCACAACCATTGCAGCGATGCCAAAGGATGCTCCAAACGATTCATGGAGTCGCTCCCTACAGTGACATAATGTGACATAAAGGATTGTGCTTTCGCTTCAGGTGCATGGCGCATTTAGCGCGCCACCACGAATTCAGACGTACCACGCTTGGAGTCACACCAGGTCCTGAAATGCTTGAGGTGCTTAAGGTGCTTGAGGTGCTTGAGGTGCTTAAGGTGCTTAAGGTGCTTTGCACAATGCGACACCTTGTACTTCAACGATGTAGCTCCGCATCACCACATACAGGTAGCTCTGTATCCAAGAGCCCCAAGAGGTTCAGACAGAATCCCTCAGAATTCAGAAATGAAGTCACTGGATGTCACTGGATGTCATTGGATGTCATTGGATGTCACTTCAGCTCCTTGTTCTCTAACATGGTCAGAGGGCAAGTCCCTGGGGCTGTGTAAGGCCTCAGCAGCTCGACCCTGAGTGGTTGGAGCACTCAGACCCTGCGAAAGTCAAAACTGATCCGATCTGACCTTCAGATTGAGATTCTTTTTTTTCCTTCTTTCTTTCTTTTTTCTTTCTTTCTTTCTATTCTTTCTATTGCTTTCTTTCTTTCTTTCTGTCTGTTTGTCTTTCTGTCTTTCTTTGTTTCAATTTCTTTCTTTCTTCTTGCGTCACTCTGATCTTTTTCGGAGGAACATCGCCAAGTGCTATCGAATTCTGTAACGGTAATGCCGTTTGACTCTTGTGAGGCTGGCTGACGAGGATGCATGGAGCAAGCCGGACTCTTTGCCGCATCCATGCTCAATGACTGCAGCCATAGAAGGGACAAGGCCCTTGAAAGAGGAAATTCCACTTCAGATTTCATGGGATTTCCAGATATGTCTGGCCATGCCCATGCCCGGGTGGGATCTGAAATGACACGAGCCAAGGACATTGCTGACGCGTGGGCAGAGGCAGGGGCAGTTTCTGACAACATGTTTTCTTCGCCGCGAGGAACATGTTTTCTGTGTCACATTTTCGTGTACTTGGTTGGAATCCAGAGAATCGCCACAAAAGAAAACCGTCGTTGCTTTTAGGAGTCATGGTGTGGAGTTGTTTTTCCTTTTTCACATCCATGATCCCCAAAAGATCCAAAAGGAATCTCTTGGTCTTGAAGCGTATGGCATGAGAACCACCATAGTCCAGGGTGCTGGCTGAGTCCTGAGACGCTTGCTAGGTGGAGCACGCCCGTTACTGCCTGGATCAACGTGAAAGGCGCATTCCTTCCCCTGGGTCACTTTCATAAATTCATTTCAATAGATGAATTTCAATAAGAATTTTAAGCACTTCAATTTGACATTTTCACAACTCTCAATGACTGAACACTCTCATGCGCAGGGCATTGGAATTTCGGGAAGCTGCGCTACGACGTTCCGAGGACAGATTGCGGTGCTGAGGGTCCACCATGGCTGTGCTGTCAATGTGTAAAGCATCATGTCAGTTCTCCATAAATGAATCATTGTTATAAAAATAGTAGGTTTCTACTGTAGATTCTATCAGCTCGTTTTGCAGGGTCACCAATTTAGACGCACCCTTCATGTGCCACATTGTGCGACCATCATTTGTGACAAATGTGATAGTGACTGCCCTGTTGTCACGTTGTGTGACCCCTGAGCCCTGCGATGCGACAACCCGAGCTGCCAAATTGTGACGTTTGAGGCAAGGCACCGCGCATCTTTGCGCAAATTCAGCGAGATGAGGTCACGAAAAAGACATCTCAAGACTCTTCAAGCTCATTGCAGATTTGCGGTTCATGTTGAATATGTTGATGTTCATGTGGATGTTCATGCACCTTCGTTTGCCCTGCACCTTAATGCATCTTAATGAAAGTCTTAATGAAAGTCTTAATGAAAGTCTTAATGCTGCTAGGATCTGTTCCTTCAAATTTGCTGCTGAGTTCATGTTTCCGGTTCCTCGGAGGCGACGTTTGGAGGACTACGGACAGGAGCTGGAGGAATCCATGGCGCAAGTGCTTGTGCAAGACCCAGACTTTCCAAAGGGCCTGGTGAAGCATGGTGAAGCATGGTGAAGCTTAGATGAACTGTTCCAGTGGCTCTTCTCCTGCTTGGGCGATGTCCCACATGTGTCCAACCAAATCAATTCCGAAACCAAGCGATACTCATCCCAGCAAGATCCAGCAAGCAAGAATACACTGAAACAAGTACAACAACTTTGCAAAGAAGCAAAAAGTCAGCAGAAGAGAACTTTGTAAAGAACTTCAAAAAGAGAAAGCAGAGGTAAGAAGAGCATTGGAGGATTTTGTCAGGCGCAGCAGGCCTTTCTTCGAGAAGAACGGCGCAGAAGTGGTGAGCTGCACGTGCTGGGCTCAAAGAACAGAGATGACTTGTTGGTCGAGCGGTAGTGTTCATTCTATCATGACATCAACTGGGTACATTGTTGACTCCAATGAAGTTGGTTTTACTAACATACAATCTTCATTTTCATGAATGAAAAAAAGGCAATAATGTTTGTTTGAGGGCGCCGTAGTGGCATTGTCCAATGTAGAAATGGCATTCATGAACATGTTTTGGAAAGGAAACTGACCGGTTTGTTGCAAGATAATGGACGAGCATGCAGGCTCGCGCGAGGCAAATGCTGGATGCCACTCGCAAAAACGGTGCGCAAGATGCAAACTGGGAGGGAATACATGTATACATTGTGGAATGAAGCCAGAATCGACTGTCTTCGTTGGTTTTTCAGTCACCATATTTTTCCCTGAGATAAGTGGTGAAGAAATCTACTGAAACTTGTAACAGAAAGATATTCAAAACTTGGTTCTCTGCAGATTTTCCCATCGTCAAACTCAATCAATTACGGTTTGTGGATAGTGCAGTACGAGACATTGTGATACGTGGCTAGTGCTGTACAAGACATTGTGATATGAGATGTTTTCTTTGTGCCTGATGCAATGCCGCGAGGAGCCACTTCCAAATGGCTGGAGTCTCAAAACTGGAGTGCTTATGCACATTCAGTGAAACTTATGGTATAGAATGTATGGAGTATGGACAAAAAAACAGCTGGAATACGTTGCCCTGCCATGATGTACATGCACCCAGGTGCATTATCCATGCAAATGCCAGAGATTTGGGTGTTTGTCAGCAACATCCATGTTTCAATTCCGAGCCAGATTTGGCTGCGGTTGCTTTGTCGTTCACTGATAAACTGTGCTCTATTCTCCATGTTTGCTAAGGACTTCGCTTGTGAGCCAATCATGATTGTCAATGCCAATCCAAAGAAAAAAGTCCGCTAGGTATGTCTTACATGCAGGCGGCGCAGCCCAATGTCTATACAGAGCTCTCAGCTGAATGTGCTGTCAGGGTGTCTGCTTGACAACCGGAGAAAACGAAGAGGGTATGAACTATGAAGATGTATGATGAATTATGATGATGTTATGTATGAATGAGTTTTGATGGATGTCCTGGTACTGGTACTGCATGTCACGACCAAACATAGACCCATGGCGCGCACCATCGCGTTGTATTGTTACTGTAGTGGATTTACTGTATTTGGAGTGCTGCTACTGCCACTATCATCTTAAATATCAGGAAACTTGGGTAGCGCAGCATCGCAACAAAGACTTGGGGTGGGACCCACCGTTTTCCTCTACCAGGATGCAGCCACTTTGTTCGGCAGTAGCAGTACGGAGACAGCCATTTGATTGTTGTAGACAAGAACCGTTTGTTCACTTCAAGTGTGGTCAAATTATAGTCCGGGCTATATTCTAGGCCCAATGCCGCCAGTTGTCAAAAGGAAGAAGCTTAGCATTCTTTTCAAAGCTGCCACTGAGCCATGCTTTTTGGAGAGCCTGGGGTGGATCCACGCATTCAGCCGCTCTACCCTTTCCCGGAAGACTGGGATTTGCCATGGGCAAGCACCTATCACAGCTCTTTGTCTGCCAAGATGTGTCAAGGAATCAGCCCAGGGTACCAATACAACAGTGGAGCCAATTTGAAATTCATAATTCGCACTTCATGAACTTCATGAACCATATTTAATCATGGATGCTTTGAATGTTTAAATAACATTTGGCAGCTGAAGGTTTTGATTCTTAAGTTGGTTTTGATTCTGAAGATTGGAATTTTAAACTGTAGTTTGGCAGCTTCACAATTTTGAAATCTCGGGTGCCAATGGAGCCCAGGTTATCAGCCCCACTTGGGCTACAGGCGCTTGCCATATCGAGGCTTGGGCCATGGTATGGGTTGAAACCGTTGACTTGTTTGGGATTCTGCTTGGAACTCAAAATTATTTCAAAGTATTTTCAATTGATTTTTTTCCACTTTCGATTCTTCTGTTTGTGCCTTGCTCTTGAAGTTCTTAGCCATTAGAACTTCCCAGGCATTCCCAGCCTGGATCCAGATCCTTGTCACTCTTGGGTTCCCGACGCGGAGCTGCATGCCTTTGCCTTTGTAGTTCCAGGCAGGGTGCGAAGCACAGAGACAGCGTTGGTGGCGTCTAAGAGGTCCCTACTTTATGATAGTTATGATTTGATGATCGTGTTCATCAGGCTGTTTGTACTTAGTGAGTTTGTTGACTCAGTTGTCTTATGTTTTCCAGTTTAATTGAGCTGTGTTTTGTTTAGTTTGGTCTGTTTAGTGTAATTTAGTTCAAATGCTCGTGTGTTGGTGTTTCTGGGTGCTTATGAGCCTTTGTCTCCTTCGCCTCCCTTTTTGTTTCTCTTGTAAAGAAGTCCTGTTCCAATATCATTCTTGGTCCTACTAGTAGCTACTGTACTTGGCTCCCCCTTCTCATTTCTTCGGTGTCTTCCTTTGTTTATCTTGATCTCAATTGTCTCCTCGCCCCGTCGAGAGATGTTTCGGCGTTGATGGAAATCTTGTCAAGCACACCCTCTCTCCTGAGCCCCTCGTCTCCTTGGGGCGGACTTGCACACAGGATCCTAACAAAATCCTAACATGGAGATGCATCGGACACTTTTTTGCAGCCGAACGATGTCGTTTTCGCACCAGTTGCAGCCCACACTCCCCTCCTCCTGTTTGGACCCCCTTTTTGCAAGAATGGGACTGAGGCTGGTTCCCCGATGCGTCCATTTGGAGGTCATGTCCTGTTTGCTTTCAAGACCGTTCAGTGATCTTTAAAGACTTCCAAAAGCTCCGGGTTTGAACTGGAAAAGACCCCGCGTAGACAAAACTATGGTCTCCCAAAGATCGTGGAGCACAAGTCAACCAGGCTTCGTCCCTCCATTTACACCACTGGATCCTTTGGTGCGGGTGATTGCGGGCTGATTTTGACAGGATGATATTGTCTTAGTGTAGTGACACACTGCTCTGCTGCCTGCTGCCTGTTGAAGTGTTCAAAATATGCATGTTTAACACATGGTGCAATTGGAATTCCGTTGTATTGGACACAGATGGACTGAACTTTCTGCAGTTTGATAGTGAGAAATCTGGGAGTTCCATCGGCGAAATTGTTGTTCTTTTCGACATGTCGGTGCAGAGTTCCACTGGGACAGTGCTGATCCTTCAAAATTTGGCGTGACCGTTTCCGCCTGTTGTGTTTCGTTTGGTTATACTCTGACACGCGCAAGTGCACACGCACAAACATACACAGCACAGTCACAACAGAGGAATCAATTTCAGCTTTCTAGCGGCCTTGTCCACAGAAGCAAAGCGATATACAGCAAAGGACTATAGCTCGTATTGTAGCATGCACTCACTTCCAAACTTCACATCGTGCATTAAAGCTTATTCATGGATATTCGCTTAGATGATGTATCATTACATTGGAGCAGAAGACAATAACGAAGCCTTCAAGGAGATTTGTGCGCCCAGGCAATGACCACACCTCTGTAGTGCCAGAGGATTGGAATGGTTGGCTTCCTCCAAGTCCAGAGCAACAGCGTGTTGCCACAGCGGGCTCGAAGAACGGCAGGAAGAACCTTGGACAAAGGGAGATTTTGGCTGCAGCTTTTGCAGACTCCCTCATTGGAGACAGAGTTTGCCAAACATTCGCACTTTCCGAATCTTCCTAATACATCCTAATACCTTGATCCTAAAATACAGAGTTGTTTTTTGATTTTGATCTGTCCAGGCTCAAGAAGAAACGGGCACCACCGCCAAAAATCAGCGAGGAGGCGTTGAAGGGTGGAGTGCAGATGGCCAAGGCCCAACCAAGGCTTTGAGTCTGCCCTTGTAACCCTGTTACTTCAGGTGGCAAGGAGGATGCAGTCACAGCTGCAGTCTGCATCTCGTGGCGTTCCCTGGCAAACAGAGCAAAAGTATAGTGACGATGAGGTACATGTACACGGGAAGACGCCAAGGTGAGAGAATAGTCATCCCGATTCTGTCAGAAGGACTTCAATTCAATACCATGTAAACCATTCTTTGTTGCATCAGGAGTTGTGTTGTGTCAAGGATGTAGAGGCAGTTCGAATCATCTTGCAAAGACACCACGCATGCGGGCGGGACACTTTGTTCGTTTTCTTGCCTCAGGTTTCCTTACGGAAAATCTTTGGAAAATACGTCGCTTGCATGGCATTTTGGAAAGCGTTCCGAAGTTGTTTTCAGAACGGAGCTGCAACCTCACTCAGGATACAGATCGCAATGGCACTTTAACCTCGACACTCAACTGCATGGAACAACGGATGGTAGAAATTAACTTCGACTGGGAGACAAATTGAGTGAATAGTTTGTGGCAAAGTCATGGTTATACTTACTGTCTAATTCCATTACCATATCATAAGTGAAAATAGTTGCAGTTGCAAGATGCTACAAGTGAAAAGTGTATGTTTATAATTTGTATGCTTTCGTTTTCAACGTATGGCGAGGTTCAGTACCCCGGGAGTTAATTAGATTGAGCATGAAGAATATGAAGGGCTGTTTTGTTCACTAAGACATTGAAATTTGTACCGCATTCGATGCAAGCCTACGAAGGACAACAACGCCTACATTTCCAGCCCAGTTCAGTTCAGAGCATGCAGTTGTCCACAGGGTTCCAATAATGACAAGTTTTAGTTTCACTCAAAGACTCATGATATTGATGGATGGAAGGGTTCGGGAGTCGGGATCGGTTAAGTATACTTGTTTTTCGTTCAAAGTGTGCACTGGGCAAATGTTCATCGCAAGACCAAAGAAATACATGAACAATAAAGATGAGAACAATAGTAAGAAACCAATCAAGTGCGAAAGTCCCAGACCATGTTTATGCCATGTTGCACTCTCAGATTCTTCAAACATGATTCAAACATGAACATGTTTAAATATTTTGAAATCAGCATACCTGAAGAAATGAAGAGGTGTTTTTCTTTCCCTTCCCGTCTCTTGAGGACTGAGTTGAAGAAGCTCATCCGCAAGGAGTTGCGGATCAGCACTGCCGTGATCAGCGACACCGATGTTGAAAATCTGGCAGCTGCATTGGATGGTGACCGCACTGGCCGGGGGCCCCAAGAAACAGAGAAAGGGAAGCTCTCCTTTGGGTCCAGATGAGCAGAGCTGCGCAGCGTTGCATCTCTTAGCTTCGCACTATGGATGAGCAAGTCGTTAGAGCTGTCGATCAGTAGATTGGCAGGTACATGGACTTGGTAGCTGCGATCCCTTTATGCCACTCACTCGAAAAAACAGTTCCTGTTGTATTTGATGATTTTGCATGATTTTGCAATACAAACAGAGGACGAGGTTGGGCAACTCCGTTAAAGCCATATTTATATATATATATATTTATTGAATCCCATAATTTGATATAATTTGTGTAAATGCTTTTTCTTTGCACTGAGCGCAGCCACTGGTTTCTTCATTCATCACTCAATCATACAAAAGATGGTTCTGAAGCGTCTGCGCTTATTATAATTGATATTTGTCGTATAATCTCGGTAAAAGCAGCTGCGCTTGAGCATTCAGGAGACATACACAACTTACATAAATGTTGATAAGTAAAGACAGCTCATTTGGAACAATTTCCTTCATTGATGTCATTCCCAAAGGCTGCCTCCGATGCTTTCAGCACAATTCGAGCAGTCAAAGTCTTCACACAATTAAAAAACACTATAGAAATAAGATGAAATAAACACTTAATACGAAGCACTAGAAATAATAAGCACTTTAAGCAGTTGCACATTTCTCCACGGACTGAGGCAACATCTCAGTGGAGGAGCTCTTGTCTTTCGTTGAAAGAGGAAGTGCGACCTTTTTTTCGTCGAGTCTTTCATTAAAAGACAAGGAGCCCATGCCGCATGCAGCAGCGCAGCATTACTACGTCCTCTTCGGGTCTTGATATTACAGTAATATTACATGCAACATGTGCAAAGTCGCTGAGATGGCCACATGCTATCACATAATTTACTGTATCATCTAGAATCATCTATCACATTCTCGATTGCAAGTGTTCACTGTGCAGTGAACAAGCCCAGTTCTTTCCCAGACCTCGGGAGGAATCCTCTGTGGATGATGATGCAAAGGAGGCCTTTGTCGGGAGTTTTGGGCTTTGAACACAGGTCATATATGGTTGCATTGGTTTATATTTGCTCATTTGCGTGATATGCATGTGAGTTCATTTGGTGAGATCGCCAGGAGATCCCCAAATCTCGAGACAGCGATCGGGATGATGATGAGGATACAGACGGGTCCGAGAAGAAGGCGCCGTGAGAAGTGGCATGTTGAGAGAAGTGGCACCTGTCAGATATCGCATTTCAGCATGTTGAGAGGCTCCAGTCGGCACAGTACAGCACCCATCGCCACTCGTCCTCGTCTCTTTTGTTCCCAAGTCCATGCTGGACATTGCTGGGGTGCAGTGTGGTGTGAAAGTTTCGGATTTTGTACCAACCCTGATGAAATCAATTGTGTAGCCCTAATACTATGAAATCTATGAATCAATTGTGTAACTTTGTGCAACTTTGTGCAACTGCTGTCCTTAGGTCAAAGACGATTCTGGAGGGTACAAGACACAACCGAATCATTTTTCGTCCATTGACTCCACCTCTGGGAGGCACGACCGTCCTGCACCTTCCAAAATATATACTTGAAATTTACACTGTAGACAGAATTTAACAGACATCATCATTTGTCAATGTACAATCTCTACATATGTATATATGTATGTATATGGATGAAATATCATATGTGTTCATATTATTGGAAATCTTCATTTGACTTTCTCTATAGTTTATTGTGATCTCGGATCTTCTTTGTAGCTTCCATCATCTCCACACTCGACAAGCTTTGACGCACCTTGCTGTCGTTGCCTTGCACTAGTATAGTTACTTATATCAGCGCGCTGGTGTTGACACATGCGGACACTGGCATGGGCCACGGAAAAATGAGCTAGTCTGACAGGGTATAACAATGGAAGGAAAGCAATGGTCCAAGCTGCAACCTAGAAGGGTCATAAGATGAGGAAAATGAAGCCAGAAATGAAGGGGAGAATCAAGAAAAACAGCAGCAGCAAGAAGAGCGATACCTATTGGTTTTTGCACATTGACAAAGACTACTATTTGGGAAGTTTACCGGCAAAGATCAACTATTAGATTGGAAATAGCAAATGCCAGGTGCGACGATGCGGTTTGCTTCCCTCCAATCCGCAGCAAATACATGCAAATACTATGTTGCACTTCCAGATTTTGAGCTTACGCAGAGTAGGCCGATGTTTCATCTTTCAGGTTTGAAACATATTATGCTGAATTAGTGATATAAGAAGTGAAATTCAGATTCAAATTCCACTCTTGAAAGTCCATTCTGCAGGCAGCCTTATAACATTGACTCCATCGCGGAAAACGCCGCGGGCTCGCAAAGCGAGCATGTCAGAAACACGGACAAAGGACTGCGTGTGTTCCGTTCGCAAAGCTGATGATGTCACTGCAGCTCAAGTCCACCAAATGTTGAAGCAACGATTCATTCC
>VSDK01027954.1:583935-596435 GCA_009767595.1 Symbiodinium kawagutii | reverse complement strand
CATCATTCAAGGATCTTTTCAAACCTTTTCTACTTTTTCTTCGCTCTCTGTCTCTCCCTCTCTCTCGTGAACGCCCCATAGGAGTTCAGCGGCTTGGGGCACAACCAACAAATATAACCAAAAAAGTGAAGGGATGTAGGAAAAGATCCAGCAATAAAAGGACTGCCACAACCAAACAATTAGGATACGGGCCCGTCAATGTGGTATCCCCAAACCATCTCTAAACGATAATCTTCAATAGGCGGATACCCAATCAACTACAGGGGGAGTACACCATTTGGGTGTTTCTCAACATAGCGGGTACCCCCCAAACAGCCAATATCACATTAAAGTTTATAGCTATAAACCCCACATAAATCGACAATTTTAGAGGGTTTTGTAGTTCAACTACCATTCTGGTTGGTGGTTTCAATCCCTAATCTGAGTCAACCAACCATTTGATACTACATAGAAATGAAAATAAGCAATGTCAATCAAACCACCAACCAGTATTATGGTTCCCCCATCATTAACCATTGTTTTCTCCCTACTGTTGGTGATGATCCCCCGTTTTTGTTGGTGAACTGCTTGACCCATCACTTCCACAGGACTGCCGCGCCTCAAAGCGAATGGCAAGTCGAACCGCCAGGGCTTGCGCGTAGCTGCAGCCACCTGGCGGAACGGTCGGTGCTGCTTGCCGGGCCGCTTCCGAGGGTCCGAGGTTCCTCGGAAGGGCCATGGTATGCCATGGTCAGAATTGAATTCTCTGTGGTTATTCCATGTCATCCCACTTGGCCATGGTTAGGATTCGAACCTTCCATTTGAAATTCTAACCCTTGATGTTTGAAAGGCCACAGTTGAAAACACGAAGAGAAATTGACATGAGGTGCTGTGTGGGATCAAATGCCGCAAATATCTTCCAAAACAGGCCACCCCACCACACCATAATTTTGACGAACCAAGGCAAGCTGTCAGCAATGCACCAGCTCCTGGACAAGTATCTATCATTATCTATCCATCTGCGGGTTGGAGGCTCACATTACAAATTAATACCTGCAGCTTTATTGTTGTCACCTAACCAGCCCAACACCCAACACTCACGAGACTTGGGTGGAGCCTGGAGCTTCCGAATCCTCCCAGGCTTTGTAGGCACATTCCGAGATGATGCGCTGCTGCGCTTCCACGTCATCTCCCAAGTCCAACTCGGCCTGTGATGAGATGCCCTTGCGGCTTGAATTGGGGGTAGCCAGGGGCACCCGGAGTCTTGATGATCTCTTGAGATGCGTTGATAGGGGGATGTCCATGCATTGTGTATTAACCATCGGACTGTCATTTCCTCTAGGGAAACCACCAATTTTTATCAATTTTTGGGGTGCATCATCGACAAACCCACATTTTTGTGCTATGATCAAGGTTGCCAAGCGCACATTGACCTCCAGATTCTGCCCACATGTTGGCGGCAGGAAGCACGTTGGTGCTGAGACTATGGGCCCTCGTGTGTCTGCTCTTTTTGCGCAGCATTGTTCTACCCCATATTCAACCAGTCCTCTCAACCAGAAAGCAAGCCCTTTAAAGCAACAAACTACCAAACGACCGAGCCACCAGTCCCCCCTTTCTCTCTCTCACTCTCACTCCACTCTCTCTCTCTCTCTCGCTCTTCTTTGGACTTTTGGACTGGGTATATTGCAATGCAATGCACCTATCAGTCTGTATACCTGATTCTTTCTGCAAGCTCACGGAACCCCATTCCATGGCTGGAAAATGCCCATGGCCAGCTGCCCAGCAAGCTACGATTCCCGCCTCGCTATGTGCATAGTAGCAACCTGAGCCACACAGCAGGGACCTGCTACTGTAGCTTTGGCCACAGCTGTGATGATGGTTCGCCACGCTTCTGAATTCCTTCCATCTCTTACAGTAGGCCCCTTTTCTACCCCTATAATTCCGGGCTGGGTTATGGTCATGGGGAAAGGTCTAGGCATGCTTACTGCGAAAGCACCTGTGGTCCAATCCGAGTACCACCCGTGTCAATGGCCAGGAATTGCATGACGTAGCTCACAAAACTGACTGGACCATGCAGGCAGCATCATGTCAGGATCTTTCACCGGGTCAAGCAAACAAATCATCATTCGAAGATTTGCAAACACATACAGCATGACAAATACAGCTCTAGTAGTGTATTGGGCAGTGTGCCTGATGCTTCCGAATCTTTATACTTTCTGCCCGACTCCTTCCGAGAGAGGTACGGTCGGAAAATTTGCAGTTGCCGTAGATTGCAAAGAATCGGCACAACTTCACCTGCCGCTCTTGCAGGGGTTAGGACAGTCCATCGCCTGCGCTCTATGTCCGCACTGGTTTCGGAATCTATCCGACAAGTTGGGTATTCCCGGTCTAAATCAAGAGGTCTCAGCTGCTCGCATGTACGCAGCCATGACATGGGTTTAGCCACTAATTGCTGACACTGCATCAAGCTGAACACAAGCATGGGCTGGCTGTCCAAAATAGTTATCAAACTAACATGAACATGCGGCTTGCATTGGCTTGGCATCCCAAACATATCCGCAGTACCTATATGATGACTTGAGATTTTTGGGTGGACGTGGCCCAACACGAGCGGCTTCTCGAACCAAAGTCCTAGAATGAATCTATATATAACGCTCAGGATGAATCGCTGGATAAGAAGGCTGAAGACCAATCGACTCACACATTTCGGGCCTTTCGCCGGAGAGGGCCGCCAGGGTTGTTGGGGCCGCCAACGCCACCTTGGAGTCGAATTTGAATCTATTGAAGAAAAGCTGGTTGATCATCAACTGTTGGTTGACAAATCTAGCATTGATCATCAAAGAGCCGGTTGCCCAATGTGATTCTGGATAGCCGCTTGATGACTAGCAACTTATATACTAGCGTTCATATCAGTGATACCAAATCATGTGCATGTGAGTGATAAGCTGGTGTATCATGAACTGCTTGATCATCAACTCTCACAAATGGAGTACTGTATTGAGAAACCAGCTGATCATAAACTGCTTATCAACCAGTGATTGTTTCCATCAACTTGCGAACTTTGAGAGGAGAATGGTAGCAGCTTGTGCCACGGTGGCCACCCCAAGAGGAAGCGTTGGTTGGCGAAGCGCTAGGGCAGGCCGTTCGATCGTGCCAGCAGCTGCCGGCCCATGGCTCTCCAACACTTCCCCATCTGACATGATCGATGATCATGGCTGATCTATCCACGATAAAATGCTGTGGCACGGTGGGGTGCGGTTCGAACCTTGGTTGATCAACCTTGGTCGGGGATCACCGCGTTTCTGTGGTACCAATGTCAGGGCTCCAGGCGCTTCATCGCGGGGTCCTGCGACCGGGGTACCCCAAGGGTGAGCTATGCAAGGATGCCAGGTCCACCTTTCAAAACGATTCCTGCACATGGGGGAGTTGAGGACGGCCAATTGAATATTGGCGAGGACTCCATGTGACTGGATGCATGGATTACTGCAAGTTGGAGGTGCACGTAGATACACCACATTGCCCATTTGATGTTCGTAGTTTGGATGTCTTGCTGCTGAACTTGATGATTTGGCAATTAACTCGTAAGAAGTGATAACCAGTACCCATTACCCTGGGCATGGCTCACCCTGTGTGCCCTATAGTGAACTGACCAGAATAGTCTGGCTGTTGACGTATTCTGGGTTAGTTGGTATTAGCCCGTGGCCTTGTAGTTGGTATATCTCCTAAAAATCAACCGTTAAACAGGTTAAGCAGCGAATGAACCATTCGTATCCATTCGTTATCAATTTTTGGGATGTCCGATGTCACACCCGAGCCATGGCAAGCCGCTTGCTCCTCCCGTGGTGGCCGTACATAACTGGCTTTCAGGGTTCGCATCTCCCAGCGCCTGAGCGGTGAAGAATTCGTACGCAACCGGGGCTAGTGAAGAAGCCTTGGGATTGCAATCGTGAAGATTTTGTGTGGAAGAACAAGGATTATAGGCAATTAGATACCCCAGGAATTCTACAGGCAGCTGTCTTTTTAAACATGTTTGTACCGCAGCCACCATAATTTCACCTACCAAAAAGAAATTCATTGATCCCCATTCCCGTCCGTCCGAAGAAAGAAAACACAATGCCGGAAGACAAACTAATACATTGATGATCATCCAATGGCGAGGAGCTGATTAGTAACCACGGTGCATGTAAGTACTATTTTTGTGGGTGATAATTGGTGATAATCTCTCTCTCTCTCTCTCTCCAGGGCCATCTCCCAGGTGATAATGGGCGATACCATTTATGAATGAGTGAATTAACCATGGTTGCTGGCCACTTAACTGGCACATATATGTAGCTAGTAGCCATTGCAAATTGAGCGTGAAACTACCATTTGGTAAGCCCACTCCGCTCCAACTCGCACTGTAAAGGGCCAGAACGGGATACCCCACCTCCAGCCGCAGCTCGTTCTCTACCACCAGCCAGCAGTTGACTTGCACATAGCCACTGTAAATGGCCGTATGAGGTGGATGGAAACATGGATGAACAGCCCCCCATACAGCAACCATGGTGAATCTCACCGGTGCGCGTGGTGGTGCACGCGGAAAGCACTGCAGCTGCTAGGCCCCAGCTTCATCCGGCCATTGTAGACATACCTCAGCGGGGCAGCTGCCACCCCTAACATACGACGTGGAACCACTACACATGAGTAAAGATACTAAGATAGAGAATTTCAACCAAGAGTCGTTTGCCCTCTGCCGAAGAAAAAAGGACCCAACTAATGTTGGATGTTGATTAATAACCCCCCCCCTCAACCAAACTTGGGGGGATGATTGATAAATTCCCTCCTTAAAAGACCTTCCTGAGAAATGGAAGATCTACTCTAATCTTCTCTACTCTTCTCGGTTCTCTTCTCAAATGGTCCCAGCCCCAACTGATTCCAGTCCAACGTTACAATGCACATGATGTCACGCTTGGACTCACAGGGCTCCAGACTTTGATGTCGTGGCAGGCAGGGGTTCCACTGCGCTGGCCGGCTGAATGGCCGTCTCTTTGGGTGCCTGGGGCTGTTGAATCACAAGGCCATGTTCCAACTTGCTGAAGTTTGCATGTTCATTATCGCTTGTTTAAAGGTGATTCATATTAGATCATGGTAGCATATTGTTTACGGTTTTAAATTGATGCTCGTCAAGTCTCGTCGAGTCACTTTTGTCCACAAACTGGTCTTATCATGCCATCATGGTCGTCCATTTTCTTTATTGTTCTCTCATCTGATCTATCTCTATCTTTCATCCATTGATTCTCTAGGACTTCCACCTTTCGAGATGGAACCATTTGACCTTCAAAACTGTTGGTAGCCTATTCTTCCATGGATGGAACCATACACCCAACGGTTTTGAAGGTTAACCCATTGGTAGAACCGACCCTTGGCAACAAACCCAGCAATGGTGCCCCGGCCTCGGGCACCACGATCTGCGTGGAACTCAGCCCATCTTCACTCAGCATCCCGCTAGTACCTCGAGCCGTTGCGTGGCAGTAGTGGACAATGGCCACCGTGCGATTTATCTCTTTGGAAGGGGGCCATTCCAGTTGATTGTTTGATATTGTTTGTTTTAGTCCCCTCTTCCTGGGCATGAACTCAATGGTCAAAAGCCAGATTGCAATAAGAATTGTATGGAAAACTAAGCACATAACTTAGTATCGAATATCAAGTGCTTAGTTTTAGTTTTTGTCATTCGGGTTCTAAGCGTATGAGCCCGTGCAGGTAATGCGACAGCGTCTCCACCTTCCAACCCTCTTGGGTCCAAGCTGTTTCTTGACACTTTGGACCTTGATGCCGCATTGCTGGTGCCGCTGAGGTGAGCCCCTGAGAGATTAGAGCAGAACAACTGATTGGTTGTGACCAATGGATTCACCATTCGTTCACATCATCATCATCATCGTCATCGTCATCGTCATCATCATCATCGTCATCATCATCATCATCATCACCAGCATCATGATCATGATGATGATGATGATCATCATCATCATCATCACCAGCATCATGGTCATCGTCATCATCATCATCATCATCATCATCATCATCATCATCACCAGCATCATCATCATCCTCCTCCTCATCATCACCACCATCACCATCACAATCATCGACATCGAGCAACCAGGGCATCACAACAAATCACTCCTTCTAAATCACAACAAATCTTTGATCCTTGCTTTGTACTGACCACTGGTTGGGCAATTTGGGACGCCAGGGCCTCGCTAGCGCTTTGAACATCGGCAAATGGTTCGGGCGAATTCAACGAGGACCACGACGCAAGGGCCCCATTTTGGGCATTCCCGGTAAGCTATGCAGAAATGCAACACCTTGCCTACATCCATGCGCCTGAGGCATTACATTGCTCATCCTCAAGACTAACTGGGCCCCCCCTCAAACACCTCAATAAAAACTAAATAGATGTTTACATCCAGAATGCCCCGCTGATACTCTTGAAAACCCAACTGGTTGGTGATATTTTCATGTGAACGCAAATGTCAAAAGATAACACAAATCAAATAGGATTGCACATCAAAAATGCCTCACACGACTCATGACATCTACAAATAGCATCAAGGAAGGACAGCAACACAGTCGGCAGCTCGTCTCCGGGACAGGGCTGACATAAGCCGAGGGACTCGGAAACCTTCAGAAGATCAGCTTCAAATTCGAAGTCAAAGCCTTCATCTGCCTGGGCCATGGATGGCCATGGGACGCTCTCGGTTCAGGTGACCCAACGGCGTTCCTGGCGTGGCAATGGCTGTTGAACAGGTTGTAACTGGCATCACTGTGGCTGGCTCTGACCAAGCCAAGACAGGGTGAAACCATCAATCCAATGGGCATTGGATGGTGGAGGTCCCTCCAGACAACACTTTCCAAAGCATATCCCATGGTAGATCCTGGATCTTGGCTCCAAAGGGTCCGTGAGACGCACCCTGTTCCTGGGATCATGGCCGGTGGAGCTGCTGTGGAAGTAGCACCTGACAGAACTTCGGGAGCGTCATCACTAACATATGACCATCACCACCATTCCCAGTTCCATTCCGTGTTGGCTCCCACATGGACCTGCAAAAGGAAGGTCACAAATAACTTCATGATGTATCCATTGGGCAACCCAGCCCTGCCCAGCCCTGCTGAGCCCCACCTTTGGATTCGGCCTGGAGTTCGGTGCTGACGGAGTTCTTCTGGGGTTACAGTGGGTTGCCATTTCCCGGGGAGGTCATGTCAGATTACAGGAGGGATCTCACAGGGAAAGCCAACTTGCAACAACTTCTGGAACTTCAGTTTGCTGGAGGGATCTGACAGCAGTGTTCATTCAACAGTATTCAACAATGCATGTGTAAGGTTTTAGACGTACCCATCAAACGTTGACGGACATCCCCATGTACTGGTTGAGATGGGTGGTCATTGCTGATGGCTGCGCAATGAGCATAGGATGCTTGAAACCCATAATAATAACCAGTAGCAGTGGGACGGTGAGGATGTGAGCTACTACACATTATTTGGATGGTCAGTTGCGACATGTTGCGACAAATAGTGACCCATAGCGTCCAATAGTATCATATACTGGTACTTGACATTCCCAGTTATCGAGAGGCTGTCCCATAATCAATAATCATTGCCAACCAGCATGTTACGGATTGCCGGTATCCGTCACTGCTCAGAAAATCCGACTGAACATGGTTGATCACTGCTGTATACTGTTGTGGAGCTACTTGCATTACACAGATTTCTTTTAAAGATGCATGAAGTCTTTAAACAATCACCGATGTGAGCAATATGGCTGTGTGTCAAAACCCCCTACCCCTAGCGTAGCATCGTTGGCCATTACATTCCCTTAAAAATTGTTGGTTGGTGGTTTCAACCCTTATGAAAAATGTTAATATTCAATCAACCAATCATTTGGTACTCGTGAAACATTTTTTTGAAACTACCAAGCAGTTGTCCTTGGTTAAAAAATGGTTAAAGCCATGAGCCTCGCCACATCTCCAGTGCTCTCATGACTTGCTCGCACAGTTGCGCGCAGCCGGACCTCGGTTCGTCTCCGCTTGCTGGGTGCACTGAGGTCAACCTGCGGCACGAGACTGGGCCCCAAGGCGGGTGACTTAGAATATAGACCTAGGGTTTAACTACCAAAACCTAGGGTTAACTACCAAGCCAAGTCGAAACCCAAGCTAGGTTAACCCTAGGTTATGACCCCCCCAGTTATTTAAAGCTATAACTTGGGGGTTACCTAGAAGCTAATTTAAGTATAGCTAAGCTGAAACTGTCAATTGAAAAACTTGATGTCATAGTGAAACTAGTTAAAGCTAAAGCCAAGTTTTGAACTTATGTTACAACTAGGGTTAACCTCACTTATTGTTCCAACGTAGATTAGCACTATAGGCTTGACTAGTTGACTACCAGTTTATGATTATGTCTATGGGTAAAGGGCTTATTAACTGGTGACCATTTACTCCAAGTAGCTTTAAGTGGGCTATGAACTTGTGAGCCATGGAGCGCCATGCTGAATGTTACCAGTTACAACTGGCCGGATGTGCAGAAACAAGGGCCCATTTCCCTGGGATAGCCCCGCAGGACAAATAACCCCAGAACATGGGTGCACTAAGCCCTTCAACCAATGTCACCAAGTGAGGATGCACATCCAAGTAATGCTTAGTCTCCGGTTTGCACGTGGGTAGCTGAATCATCAAAGACACCTGGAAGGTTGTCCAACCATTTCCACCCAACATGTGTCTCAACGTTGGGTTGCCTTGGCCCGGGCCACCGTTTGTGCCTCATCAGCTTGTCGCGGTTCCCGCTCGATGCCTTGGAAACCCAACAAGTTGAGATTTCTGAGTTATAAAACTGCAGCAGTTCATGTTTGATAGCTAAGACTTACATTAGCCGTTAGTTATCACAGGGGTCGTCACCATCAACCATGTGGTCAAGGGTTGTTGCGACTTGTTGAGTTTCAGCCATTGGCTGGGAAGCTTTGGTCATGAAATGTCATGAACCATCCCGTTGCGTTGCTTGACAGCTGGTTGATGATGGTTCATACTTTTGCCACGCTTTGCCACATGTCAATCAGCCACTGACAATCAGAATGTTGCTGCTGAATTTTGGAGGACTATCTAGACATATTCATATTCAGCAAGAATTTCTGCGTGCTGGAGGCATTCTTGTGGTGGTGAAGGGCAATTCTTTCTCACCTAGAACGTTATGAACCATTTACAATGCACATTAATTATGTTGAAGGCAACGTAGATCCGACAGAATGGAACGTGTGAGAACGATTGATTGAACATCTCAGCCTCTTCTTAGTAACTATGCCTGGTGGGCGTTGTTTCATGTTCTCATTGCGTCCGGACCAAAGCAATCGCAACGGAAATCATAATGTTAGAGTCAATGGAATGGTCAGGATCCTGGATTTCCTGAACAGTGCGGAGCAGAAAAATCCAAGCAGCAAAGCATTAACCCATTCCCTGTGCTCTGCAAATCGCCAGGGTTCTTTTGACATGCTGAACACCAAGGCTGCAAGCTGATTTCCACACCCACAAGTGACCTGCTGCATGATACCGTCATTAAAACAACCAATCAGTCCGCAATCACCTTTCGCTTGTTGGCAAAAACGCGCTTTCCTTGTCATGGATGATGATTGTGGTTCTTGATGGATAGTAATGCTGGCGAAATATAGTGATGCGTCATACTGAGGGCTGAACAATGAAGGTCATTAAGGATAGTCAATAGCGATAGTTGATAATCACAGTCAATCATGATGGTGAAGAGGTAGGGTCTAAAGTGAGAACTAATCAAGTGCTAAAAACATTGCTAGTGATTGGAATTGAATATATATATGTATATATATATAGATTATCTGTACATAAAGATGTATCCTGATTGATGCTTAATCATGGTTGCATCAAAAAAAAAAAATATATATATATATATAGAGTGTGATCGATATGATGGATAATGTTGGTTCAATAACGCGAACGTCCCAGATAGCTGGCAATCTCCCCCCAGCTGGTTACAGAGTGACCTTCTACGCCTGCTGGAGAAAAACCACACTGCTCCGATCTGCACTAATTAATCAACCACCCACCCAACCAACCATAACTATCCACTAGTAAACGACCATGACCAACCATAACCAGAACCAACCATATCTAATTCATCAACTGCCACCTTCACCATGAGCTCCGTACCAAAAGCTTCATCCACTTCATCTTCATCCAGGAAATCCTCTGCGCTAGCACCTTGGGCAAAACCCGGTGTCGCACCAGTCATTCAAGCCAAGGGGGGCGAAGCCAAAGCAATGATGGTCTTCTACTTGTCATGAATCCTTGCCACAATGATCCACCATGCCAGCAAATGCCGTGCTGAGTCCCCAAACGTATCAACCTCAGCTGTGCGCAAAAGGCCGGAAACTCACATGGAACAGATTCAATACTTGATTGATGCTGCTTGACTGGGACAATCCCGGTCTAGATCAAATGCAAGGCTGGAACAAATAGCTATCAGCTATGAGCATGGATTGCTCCTCGGGCCCTGGCAGCTGGCAGTAGGTCATTTTTTCTCTCGCCACTCCACACGGAACAGCGGTCGATGGTCTCATGGCCTAGGGTCTTTGCCACCTGCAGCAGAATAGTCCGAGATCAGCTTGTTGAGCTCTGACTCGATTTTTTCTTTATCAGCGCTGTCCACATGATCGATGTACACCACTCCGTCCAAATGATCGTACTCGTGCTGGAAAATTCGCGCCTGCTCCCCTTCCAGTCGCTTGGTGTAGGCCTTGCCTTCCAAATCCACCGCTTCCACCTCGACCCACGTGGGCCGAACCACCGGCGCGCCGAAGCCCGGGAAGGACAGGCAGCCCTCCACTTCCTCGTCTTGGTCCTCCGAGGAGGCAACGATGCGCGGGTTCACGTAGACGGTTTCGCCCTCGCGATCCGTGGATTCTAACTCCCGGAGATGGTTGTAGACCAGGACCCGAAGATTGATGCCACACTGGGGTGCAGCAAGGCCGCAACCATTGTCCTTGGCGTACATGGTGCGGAAGAGATTCTCGGAGAGTTGCTTGAGCTTGGGCCCAAACTCCGTGACCTCTTCGTTGGGTCGACGCAACGATGGATGTGGGTACTTCAGAATCTCAAAGAGCTTGGGGCCAGAGTCGTAGTCGGTCAACGGCTCGTCGGAGACTTTCTTCATGCTGAAGCCGAGCCCAGGCCGCTTCTTGGTGGCCCTGGATTTCTTGGTTTTCGTTCGAGCTGCCAGGGCCACCACACTGACCACCGGGAGCGTCCAAGGCGACACCGAGGTTCTCTGCACAAGGGGACTCCGTTCAGAACTACTGTGACTCAGCCCAGAAATAAGTCGTTGCGGCAAGGCATTGAGCGTGGCAAGGGGCGCTGGTGCCTCCATGGTGTTCTCAGGGGGTCTGTTCGAGAGCTCGAGCCAGGTGGCAATGGGGCACCAGGGCGCCTGAATCAGAAGGGCAACCAGAAAACAAATGGCAGTCACAGGGCACACATTGGATGCTGCGGAGAAACCAAGTCCCAAAGCATTTGTGTGATGTTTATGGAGATTCCTCCGCGGTTACATCTTGTATCTCATTGGTTTATGGAGAAAGGAAGGTGCAACCTGTGCCACTGGACTATACCGATTGACATTCTTGCGGCACCTCATGGGAACAAGGTGGGGCCGGAGAACCCAAAAGCAAAAAGGTAGAAGTTATACCAGAATATTAAATACCAACCAATCATCACTAACGAACATGAAACATATCAGCAGCAACCTCTCTCTCAATCCCTTTCAAATTTCCCTGCTCGCGCGGGCCTTTTCTCCATTGGAATTGCATCTGCTGCGCTGTCTCTGTGGCTAATGCAAAAACCGCACAGTGGCACGACGAGGTACTGCCTACCACTGCCTAGGGACTGCTTAGGGCTGTAAGGACGATCCTCCTGCCAACTTCACCCCACTTTGGGCCCAACATAAGCTCAAATAGGCCCAACCTGACGCGTGCATCAAGCACCACGCGCTAGACCAACTGATGAGCACGTTTGAGGTTCCAATCCGGGCCCAATGTACCACCTACTTCACCCCCACTTCGATGCCAATAAGGCCCAATAAGCCCAACGAGGGCCCAACATAAGCGGCTCCAACGAGGGCCCAAGTTGGAGTTTGGGCCCAATGCTCCACCAACTTCACCCCACTTTGAGCCCAACATAAGCCCAAATACGCCCAACATGACGCGTGCATCAAGCACCGCTAGACCATCTGATGAGCACGTTGGAGGTTCCAATCCGAGCCCAATGTGCCACACTATTTCACACCTACACATCGTTCCCCATCTTCCGCTAACCGTTCGCAACTAACTGCGAGCCCCTGCTCGCGGTCGCTCGCCGCCACCAACCTCTCCCACTCCCCCTTGCGCACCTACACACCGTTCCCCATCGTCCGGTAACCGTTCCAACTAACTGCGAGCCCGCTCGCGGTCGCTCGCCGCCACCAACCCCCCCCACCCC
>VSDK01027954.1:509979-583839 GCA_009767595.1 Symbiodinium kawagutii | reverse complement strand
CACCCGTCCGCACCAAACTGCGAGCCCCCGCTCGCGGTCGCTCGCCGCCACCAACCTCTCCCACCCCCTTTCGCGCACCTACACATCGTTCCCCATCTTCCGGTATAACCGTTCGCAACTAACTGCGAGCCCCCGCTCGCGGTCGCTCGCCGCCACCAACCTCTCCCACTCCCCCTTGCGCACCTACACACCGTTTCCCCGTCTTCCGGTAACCGTTCGCAACTAACTGCGAGCCCGCGCTGGCGGTCGCTCGCCGCCACCAACCTCTCCCACCCCCCCGCGCACCTACACAGCGTTCCCTTTCCTTCCGGTCCCCTTCCTCTTCGCTTTCCTTCCCTTCCCTTCCTTTCCTTTCCCTTCCCTTCCCTTTCCTTCCTTCCCTTCCCTTTCTTTCCCTTTCTTTCCCTCCCTTCCCTTCCATTCCCTCCCTTTCCCTTCCCTTCCCTTCTGTTCCTTTCCTTTCCTTCCCTTCCCTGTCTTTCCCTTGCCTTCCCTTCCCTTCTCTTCATTTCCTTTCCCTTCCTTTCCCTTTCTGTCCCTTCACTTTCCTTTCCTTCCCTTCCCTTCCCTTTCCCTTTCCTTCCCTTCCATTCCCTCCCTTTCCCTTCCCTTCCCTTCTGTTCCTTTCCTTTCCTTCCCTTCCCTGTCTTTCCCTTGCCTTCCCTTCCCTTCCCTTCTCTTCATTTCCTTTCCCTTCCTTTCCCTTTCTGTCCCTTCACTTTCCTTTCCTTCCCTTCCCTTTCCTTTCCTTTCCTTTCCTTTCCTTCCCTTCCCTTCCCTTCCCTTCCCCTCCACCTTGACGGGAGCAGTCGCGAAAGCAAACTAAACGAGAACCCATCGCATCGAAGATGCTTTTGGGAAAAAAACCACTGTGAGAAATGCATAGGGACAGCTCCTCTTTTACCCAACGCCAAGAAACCAACCAACAACATAGCTTTTGCTTAATTATGCCATGACCGTCTATACTGCTTGCCGGGCTACTGACCAACCAACCAATCGATTGCAACCAGCCTCAAACAACCAGTCGTACCGGACTATCGTCACCATGCTGAAGTCGCTATTGGTGCCCGGACTCCAAGAGTGCCTGAACACCCGAAGGGTTGACGGCAGGACCTAGGCGCAAAGAAACATTCCCAAATGCTTCATGTCTGGCGTATTTGCCAGCATTTACACCAACAATCACATGAATTTAAGGAAATCTACCAAACATGGAGCAAATGGATAGAGGAAACACAAATATCAACAACAAACGACGTGCACGGACAATCGCGCATCAACGCGCATGTATCCAGGTTGTGAACCTTCGCCTTGTCTCTTGGAAATTCTACTGTTTGGAGCTGCTTGGTGCTTCTATCCAATCCCATAAGTATGCTCACGTAAGAAGCAATCATCCCCAGGTATGGTTGAACAGCCACTTGAGACCATTATAGCCATTGAAAATTCCGCATCTTCGCAGGTGCCAACCACTTCTCTAACGATTGTTTGTGGCCAATAATCGGCGGGTTGGTTGACGGGAAAATCTGAAGAAAACTTTGTCTTAAAACCACCAGTTCAAGGCGGCCCCTGTAGGTTATCCCATCGATCATTTCTGGCAAATACCCTCCGGCAATTTCAGCTGGAGGCTAAAAATCACCAATTCTAGTAGGAAAACCAACCAAAAGTCATCAGTTTCAACAAGCAAACCATCAAAAAGTCGCCAGTTTTAATACGGAAGCCAGCTATAAATGGTGAAATTTCTCCCGTGACCTGGCCAACCACAGTGAGAAAATCTCAGCTCTCCACCGCGTTCCGCTTCGGCCTGGCGTGCTACAATGGTTCACCGTGGTCGGTCCATGAATGATGCCATGATATGCCATGGTTCATCAAGGTCAAGCGCCGTGCTTCACAATAAGGGCAGCGGCCAAACAGAACCAGCCATACTGGCGCACTCGTATGATAAATGATGGCACCTGCTGGTTGAGAGTGAGTGATCCCTTCCCCCCGGTGCCGAGAGTCATGCTTTGTCATTAACCACTAAAATAAGTAATGCTGCCAATCAGGGTTAGGATCACCATCATGTGATACATGTCAACCGTTGCGTACGATCACTATCAATCATACCTACGACTAACCATTCGCATCGACCACTTCGTCTCATAATCTCATTCCGACTATTGGTTACAGCTAGCAACCAGCTTAACCACATTGGTATGAATCATGATTAAGCATACTAACATATACTAACATAATGTTAAACATACACTAATTGCCATTGAGCCACGATGAATCCGATGAATTCCAGAGGTACACCAACGGCTCCCATTCCCGCCGTGGGCACGGAGGTCTGCGGCGAGGCATTTTGAGGCTTGCGCCAAGGCGGTGTCCTTAGCAACAGCTGTGACTGTCTCTCTCCATTGTCAGTGCTCATGAAGCGCATTCTCCTGGTTAACTAAGAGGATTAACATGGACTAATTAATGATGATGAACTCATTGAAAGAATATAATCAGAACTAATGATGATTCACTCATGATGCTTGACAAATGCTGATTGATTAAGATGACTAGCTATGAAGAGTTTTGATGGTTGACAAAAAATAATTAACTATTGATGATTAACCAATGATGGTTGTTTGTGGTTGATGACTTCGTGGATGATTGGATGAAATTGGATGTCTACCGTAGGGACGCCATCAATCATAGAAGGAGCCTGTTAATCAGCCCAGTAGCTCGTGGAGCTCTGGTGGTATGGTTGCCCAACAGTGGTGGTACCCCCAACAGGTGATTTATAATCGGCAAAATGGCACACCATTCATGGAAAACCCTGGTGGATGATGGCTTGATGGCTACTGATGGCTAGAACATTCTACTGGATGGTCAGGGATGGGGCTTATGATGATTGATCTATATAATGGGCTTATGATGCTTTATAAAGTGACCAATGTTGGTTTACATATGGTTTTTATGGTGGTTGATGATTGTTAATGTAATGTTATTTGAGTCGGTAAATCAATGTTTGCTGCCCTGGGAAGCAAGGGCTACTGATGGATCATAAAAGGGATCACAGCCAGCAAGAACAAACACACCTGATTCAAAAAGGGGATGCGCAGCTCAAGAAAATTAGCACAGAGGGTCTAGTTGCAAAAAACTACCTTGTTGGATGACATGATACTTAGTAGAGTACTGGCACGTAAGTACATTGATGATCTAAATGATCTAAATGGTATGTGGTCCAACCATGAGAAGTGTTGGGCTCTTGGACTTCATGAAGGACCAACCTTCCTTCCCAATGATGGTTGCACGGTTAAGCATCTTGGTTGATCTTGCTTATCAACCTTGATGAACTTGATACTGCTTCAGTTACACCTATATGATTGACCATAGTCATCACAACTTCTCCATCACAAAAATCGTCGTTAGCTGTCGCTAGTCACATCAATCAACCACTACCATCACCAACCGTGATTAACAAAATCATTACCCAAATCATCAACCAATCATTTCCCAACCATTCACCAATCATCCCCCAAGTATCGACCCATCATTCCCCAATCATTGCTACCACTATTTCCAAGCCATCCTTTCCGCCACCGGTGCTAAAGCCATCACTTGTAACCGATTGTAACCATGGTGGTGCTACCACTACCGCCAGGCCATCAGCCATCGCATGTTCGCCGAGGCACGGTGGCGCGGCCGCCGCTTCTTGCAGCGGTTCCAAGAGCTGTGGGACTCGCAGATCGTCCTCGCCCAGGTCGCCTGGCAGGACTGGCCCTTGTGGGGCCCCCAGGTGAGATCCTTCAACCAAGGAAACAATAATTTAAACAACCAAAGAGTGAACAAGAATTTGTGAAGAATCACAAAGCGCATCAAGTGATATCAAGTGCTCAAACCCTCTCCCACTGTGCATTGGTTGTGACCTCCAAACTTTGGAATAACAGTGGCAAAACAACCAAGTGTTATTGACAAAATGCAAGTAACATAAGCCAACAAACATTTCCACTGAGCACTATCGTTAATGTATAATCTGAAAAATACCAGCATTCAGCTGTCTTAAGCATCAATTAGCCTGCCAACATCAATAATGGCTCCTAATTTATCACTAATTACAGTAAGCTGAACCAATCCTAAGCATAAATACCGCTGGATTACCTCCGATTAAGGACCACTTCCCGTTCCCAAGATCTTGGACCATGATCGCTTGTCAGCTTCCAGAGGATACTGTTGGCATCTGGACATCGTTGCGGAGATGGCAGGATCCTATCCAGCTTGACCAGCTGCATGCAACTCATCAGGCCGTACCAGCTTCACTGCGAATCCAGTCACAATATCAATTCTGCACGTTGATTGGCATGTGCTACAGGTGTCATACTGTGGAAGCCGTGGTTGAAGCTGAAATCGAGAACTGTTCTACTGCCATTCGCTACATCGGCTCTTTAAACTCGAAATGCATCAGCGGCTTGACAAATCACCAGCATCCGGATAGAACATGCATTGCAAAACAGGCGGCAACACCATATAAATCCAAGTCAAAGTCAGCCATAGCAAAGTGCGTCCCAACGAATGGCAATCTCTGGTGGTCTTGCTGGAAAAACTCCTAGGGTACTACTGAAGGGGAATGGTTGCTGACTTAAGCTTAAATCTCAATAGTGTGAAATGATGCACAGGGCCAACTCGCATCTTGATGCCAAAAGTCTCCTTGGACGTTTTGAGGAAGCAAACACGGAGGAGCTTGGCTCCAGTCTTATCATCATTTCTTTCCTGGGATTCCTGCCCATTTTTGTTGCTTCCTCTCTTTATCTATGTGGCATGCACGATAGGTAGATAGATGGATAGCTGAACAAATATCAATGTGTGGAAATCAAATGTTGTATGGCATAGTCTTCAACCTGTGACAGTGGTTTCTTCAACCGCTGTGCCAAACGGCAGCACAATGTGCATCGCAAATGGGTGTCCTGACTATGAGCTCAAATAGTTACTGAGAGTTTCTGGTCAGCAAGGGGAATGATCCACCCGTATGAAACAACCATACGCAACCATCCTTTATCATGATTACCCTGGGATTCCAACGGTGAAATTTTCTCACTGCTTTCTACTGCAAAAGCTAGCTGGTGTAGGTACGGGGTTGAATCTACCAAAAAAGGATCAATCATGAATTTAATGGCGGGCAGGATACACATGAAGGTTTCTGAAACTTTACTCTAAAAACACAAGTCTTATTGTTTATTAAATGACTATGAGATAAAAGGCAATGATTTGGGGGTACCCCCAGCTATACATCCGCACACTCTTGCTGTCCAATGGGCACGCAGCTGACACAAAGGGGTTGATCATTGGTCACTCGACCGCTTCAGCTTCGCGGCGGCTCCATTGGAGTAGCAAGGGGTCCAGTTCTGGGTGATTACAATCAATCGGGAAAATTAACCATATATATATATATATATTTAAAAAAATAAATGAATAAATAAATATAAATATAAATATATATATATATATATATATATTTATCTATGTATATACAAATTTGATGTGTTTCCTGCGGAAAAAACGAGTTTTCTGACCTGGAAATAGACAATTCAACATTTATAGCTGGTCTTACCTACAAAAAATGTGATCTGTAGCTTCCAGGATACTTTGCCAAAGGGTAGAACTTTCTGAGTCGCTAGACATGTGCTGAACAGACCAAACTGCACATGGAGCCTTCGAGTGGCCACATTTATTACCTAATTTTCAAACATTGAAAAAGTCAGGGCTTGTAACGAATACTCTGAAGCCTCCCAATCACTCCGCCACTACGCCAAAAACAACTCAAAAACACTATCAAACTGTGAAAGGTGACCATGTGAAAATGAGGCCATAACTGTTCATTTCATCCGTGATGCCTCAGTATCGTGGTGGAAATTTGACGACCACAACAATCTCCAGGAGTGAAGCCTGAGATTTCATGGTGGCCCACAGCCCCAACCGCGGGTATATTCACCTTGGGTTTCCAGGGCCGGGGTTCCAACTGCCATAGAAAAACCCTCAGATGTCAACTGGCCATGCCTTCAAACACTGGGAAAGTTGACAACCAAGGTCAAGAACAGTTGATAATGAAGCTTTGTGAACAACAGCCAAGAACACTCAACCATCCTCCATGCTTGACTGTTTTTAAAACCCTGAACGCAAAAACTTTAGAGGATCTATGAAACATGCCTCACAAGGAACCTTCACCGAAGCATCCGCGTTTTCTGCGTCGGGTTTGACCAGTGCTTCTTGCACACTGCCACTCCGAACGTTTTGAGTGGCCTTTGTGAAACTTGGCTGCGCATGGTGCCATCTGTCTCTGTAGCAAACGCAGAAGCGCCCAGGGTAGATGTAGGTAAGCAATTTTAACGTGTGTGAGGCGACTGCCAACATGTCAGAAATGGAAAACCAAGCCGGCAAAATGCCAGGAAATGCCTACACAGGTTCATAACGATTAGCAATGATTAACAGTGCTCAAAACGTTTGAGAATGTCTCACGATGTTCAATACATAATTGTTAACAATGCTGAACAATGATGCATGACGCTTAATCAATAGTGATACGGATTGATGATGGTAAAATCTGCTTCGTACATATCAGTACTGGCTGAAATGGTTCACTGGTTAGTGATTATAATCCTCTAAGCAATACGCATGAACCAACCAACCATCCCAAATGACTACCAAAGAACATAGAAAATGCTGAAAACCACCAAGCAGTACTGGTTTCACCACTAGATCGCTGCTTATGAATTAATTAATCCCCTTTGATCAACCGTCACTAGCCACTAAATAACATTGGATAGCTTCCAAGCAGTAGTGGGACTTGTCAATTATGGCTGCTACTAGTGCCGGGACATCTACTGCGTCAGCTCGCATCGCCCGGCGCTTCAGCAATGGATGTGATCTCTCCATCATCAGCCTAGGCACCAAACAAATGGGCAAGCCGCCATGGTAGACGGGTGAAAACTCATTGGTGAGCTCATCATGGTTGTATAGCATGATTACCTATGTGAGCTACCTGGTTAGTGAGCTACCTGGCTATACAGTCATGCTACTCATGCCTGTGGTTAGAGCACTCCTGGCTCCTCAGCTCCCTAAAGCCTCCATCATAGCCTCGCAGTGCCACCAGGTCACCCTTGCGGCCGCCTCCGCCTCGGCCAAACGCTGCCGTTCCGCCTCTTCGGCCGCCTGCGCGATGATGAGACGGCCCTGGTGATGGTTGTGCGTTCAGGCCGTGGTTATGGTGAGGTTATGGCTATGGTGAGTTGTTAACAAGTATTCAAGAAGTGGTAAATCAGCTGAGTACGGTAGTAGTTTCATAAGCTTGGTAAGGTAAAGCCATCGTTGATCATGGTTTTAGTGTGTTAGCCATAGCTTCATAAGCTAGTAACCTGGCAAGGTGAGCAAGGTAAGAGCACAGTAACATTAATGATCTGAAAAAGGTACTAACATAGTAAAACGAGTAAAATGAGGTTCACGAGGTTAAAGCCATGGTTGATTTCAGTTGGTAAGGCCATGGTAATGATGGAAGTGCTGGTGCTGGCTATGGCAAGGCCAGCTGAATGAGGCTTGACTAGTAACATAGGAAGACCATGGGGAATCAGGCTATGGTTGATGATCATGGCGGGGGAAATCATGGTCAAGTACCTAGTATTGACTGTGATAGCTTATATGAGCTGATTGACAATTGATAAACGATGGTATCATGGTCAAAAGTTGTACTGCCTAATCATGGTCATGGTGGGTTCACCAGCTATGACGGTGAGCACTAAGGCTCAATAAGGCAGAATTGTGTTACAATCGCGGGTAGTTGTGGCTAATAGTGGTTGATAACAAAATAGTTGGTAGTGATAGATAGTTCGTCGTCAGGGCTAATGGTGAGTAAGAATAGCTATATACTGATCATGCTGTTTGACAATGGTGTTAGATATTGCTAGTCATGATATTTCAGCTGTTAGTACGGTGGCAATGGCCATGATACGATTTAATTGTTTCAAGTGGATATGCGAAGATGGTTGCTACATGGGTTAGACGGTTTGTAAACAATAGTTGTTAATATGATTTTCGGTTACCAAATGTTTTTAACCAATGCAGTAATAATAGCGAACTATTTCATGTATCGTTAGTGGCAGCGGTTTGTGAGGGGAGAGTCTCCCATGGGAGTGCTCCAGCGACCGCTGCCGTCACTAACCATCATCAATAATCACTGTTTACCATCCTGAGCCATGATCACCTCACTCTCTCAGGGATGAGATGGGATGAATGTGGCCTTGTCTTCAACAGAACGAGGTCGTCATCCACGATGGTTGGTGAAGTGTCTATACCGACCACCCGCGGGGCGTCCTCGGTTCACCCGCGGCATCGCCTCTAAGGCCTTGATCTGTTGGATCACTCGCTCCTTGATCTTCGGGCGTAACGCACTTTGGTCCTCAGTGGCCTCGGTGGTGGTACCACGACGAGCTCTGATGGAATGACATGCGAACATTCGAAAACACTCGAAACAAAACCAGCCAGAACCAGGTGATAAAACCATAAAAAGAGTGCTTTATAGCAAGTAATCATGGCTGATAGTGATACTCTGCCATGATGAATGATCAACTATGACGGCTAATCAGCCGGAACAGTGTGAGACCCCATTCAGTAACCACTCGTTGATCAACATTTGGCATCTTGACTGCCTTGACTCACCGTTTCATGCTGCCATGGAGCGTTCTTCTTCAAGCGCTCTGACAGCCAAATCTTGGCGCAGGACAGCTGGCAATGTCGGAAACTCTGATGACCAACCAACCGACCAACCAGCACCTACCAGAACCAACAGTATGGGTTGAGTCTATATATTACAGATTGTATAGTGCAATAATGTACTGGATATACTGGGGGTAAAAGTCCTGAAGTCAACAACCAACAACAAAAAGGGAAACCAATCAAAGACCAACAATATTGGGAAGAGACAAACAAACCAGTTGATAAGCCCACATGGGGTAACCAGCTGAACATCGAAATAGTTGGACTTTTGTTTTTAACTCTGTGACAGGGATTACAAATTTGCCCTATACCGAATGTATTTCAACATCGCAGGATATGCACAGGATATGCAACCAAGGGTTTTGAAGGTATCGGAAAAGTAATAAAATGGGGCATGTGAATATACATGTGATCTTAGAAGCTTGACGGCAAGTTTTCCGTACCATGTAGCTAACTAATCCCCATTTATGATTAACACATTCAATGTCACCATATGTCACCAAAGATGGCTCTCACATCATTTTTCTGCTTGCTATCAATTCTTCAATCGCATCATGTCTGGACGGACGGCCGATATAAATCCAGCCTTACAAGTTCATGTGACATCACGTGGCCACCTCGGTCGTGCATGTCTCCAACACAGTGCTTGATGTCTTTGGCCAAGTGATTCTACAGATGGCTTATGGATCGGCAACGGAAACTCGACCATTTATCCAACAGGTACTCATGCTGCGGGGCCTCTGGCGAGAAAAATCATGCGAAGTGTGCGGAAGAGCCTACATTGCATAAGCCTACAAAACCATATGCAAGCCTATATTGTATAAGAGGGTGGGATGTGGTGGAGGCCCGTGTTTTTCAGCATTTTCTAATATTTTCTTAGTGTGCAACATGATTGCCATGCTTATCGGGGAATCCCACGCAGAGAAGGAATACTCTTTATGCCTGGAAACCAATCATTCAGCAAAAATCATTTCTTCCAGAGGAGAATTTAAACCTTTACCGTTTGGATGTAAATCAAACCCAACATAGCTCCTGCGCTTTTGTGGTATCAACATGTATGGGCATTTGCTTTTGAACATGAAACAAGATGAAAAATCAAATCTATCTTGTGCATCACATTGAGTAGACGTACGTAGCTTATGTGGACAATGGAGCGTGTGCGAAAGTGAGAGAAACAGATACGAGAAACGTCAGGAAACTTAATCTGTACAGCAAGATCAGGTCCCTCCGTCAAAATCGGCATTGTGTCACCCTTCCCTAAACGTGGGCTCGAAAAGAAACAACTTGAAACAGACTGCAAACATCATATACTCATGTTTGCATCGATGGCTTTGGAACGCACAGAGACGGATGGAATGTAGGGGGCAATTAGCTCACCAAAGGTTGGGCAACTATGCTCCCAAGGCTGGCGCAATAACAACGAATGATAATCCTCTCATTCACTCATTCCCTGCAATTCGTACCGGTGAAACGCTGAGCAGATTCTAGCTGGTTGTGACTGTAAGAAGGTGAGTTGACTACTCCAAAATCCTCCTGATCAGAGGATCCCAAGGATCAAGCAATGAGCTGGCGATACCCCCCAAATTTCACTGGTGAGTCACCCATGATGTGCTGCCTGTGTGATTGATTTGCTGATCAGCTGGTCAAACACACTTGTCAATCATGTCACAATCATCGGGAAGTTTCTCCCATTAGTGATTTGCTGGTGGACAAGACCAACTTTTAATCCAAAGCCACCTGCAAGACAACCATTCCACTTGAAGAATACATCTAATATCATGAATTACTCTAATGAGAATAGTTTGTACATCATATAAAGTTCATAATTTTTATATATAGTTATTCATCATATAAAGTTCATAATTATCTATTTTGTATACAATATGCCCATAATTTTACATAATCATTCTATAGTTAGTTCATAAGTTCCACCAGGACCAACAGCTCAGTTCTCACCAGCTTCGCTTCCAAGCCGCCAAAGGATCGAACTTCTGGGACTCCTCCGGGCTCTCGGGAATGGCCACCGGCACCTCAGGCAGACCACCGAGGCCTCCAAGCGACTCCAGTTGGCGTCACATGTGCCCGTTGACCATACCCCGACCCAACCATAGTTGATTCAAAGTCATCATGATTGGTGACTGTCCCTTATAATCATCAACCAGGCTATATCACCACCTTACAACCCCCCTATACCACCTTACAACCCCCCTACAACCACCTTACAACCCCCTACAATCCCCTTATGACCAGCCTAGAAACCAGTCATAACCCCCGCGATTCACGGCCCTTAGCTTCCCTAGGGAAGCTCATCTCTGAGCCGCCCTGCCCCAGGTCCGCCAGGTCCACCAGGCCCGGCAGCGTCTGACAGCGAAGTGTTGCTGAAACGCCTCACCTCACGCGTTGGACGAAAGGGTGCTCGACGAGTTCACCATGAGTTCACAGCCATGACTATTGGCCATGAATTGACCATGAGTTTTGCATAGTTCACCATGAGTTTTGCATAGTTCACACCATGCAAACCATTGGTCAAACGTTAGAATTAAAGCTTCGTCAGCCATTAGTCAACCATTTTGGAAGTTGTATCAATCCATGAGCGAACCATTTTTCAACATTTGGCCAGTACTTCATCAGAATCTTGAGCCATGACGCAATTTTCCATATTTCTGTTTCAAAACAAGGGCTCATGCTGTGAATCCACAACATTCCAAATTCAGGGTCATACTACACCACTGCCCCAAGTGCTCCTTGCTTGAACCACACCATCCCCCACCATCTTCGCGGTTTGACATCAACAAGCTTGCAGCTTCAGGTGTGTCCAAGCGCTGGTCATCTCTGGCTACCGGTTGCGAAAGGGATTAATACATATTAATACTATAGCTGATGTATCAAAGATTGATGCTAGCGATGCCAATGGCAATAGCAGTCGTGGGCGAATACACGCAGGCTTGTCATACTACCGATAGAGCAATGGAAGACTCACAAGCACAAAGAGGGATATATGCATGTATATATATTTTTATATACACAATATTTTAACCCTGGGCGACAAAATATCATGAAAGAGGCTTCAGTCCAGATATTCACCTAGAAAGGATGGTTTTGTGTGCCAGTGGTATCTGTGTAGATACCTCCCCCCATACTGGGGATGGAACAACTCACGAAGCCACCAGCTGGTTCCAGCTCTCCCAGCTTCACCGTGTAGCTGAGGCGCTAATGGCGCGCTGGCGACAGCAGTCTGGCTGCTGGTTGGATCCGGGTCTTTGCCCAGCGACATGGAACTGCTGCCGGCGTCTTTGCCACCCAGCGACATGGAACTGCTGCCTGCGCCGGGTGAACATCAATCCGCCGATCCGCAGTTGAAAAGGTAATCAACGCTTTGTCAACCATGGCTTAATCATCAACCCCTGGTTGACTGTTTGTGAACCATGGTCACCATGGTTTGACCTTAGTGAATCACTGTTAGTGAGCCATTAGTGAACCATTAACTCACTAGGTCTCACCAACAAAAGCCACAGCCATCCAAATAGTGTGCAACTAACGTTGGGCCTAAAACCCTCATAACTCTTCGGGATCGGTTCTCTGGCTGAGTGACAGCACACACCGGGGGATAACAATCCACAACGACATGAACAGCAAACACCAGCTGAAAATGTGTGACCATCGCTGTTTTTCGTGGGTAATTAGGGGATGATAACCAACAATCAACGACCCTGGCCATGAACAACAATAGCAACACGGAACAAACACCAATGGCATCAAACAACAACAACAACGACAACAACAACAACAACAACAACAACAACAACAACAACAACAACAACAACAACAACAACAACAACAACAACAACAACAACAACAACAACAACAACAACAACAACAACAACAAGAAACAAAATCCCATGCCCAGCAGCTACTATCCACAACTCACTATCCCACGGGTGACCTCAGGATAAGCCTCCCACCCGTTGCATCGCCTCCATTCAAAGATGGCTTCCTGCTGTTGGCTCTGAGAATTGGGCAGTGTACAAAAAATACGTGGTTTTATGAAGGTTCAGAAGTTTATATTAGGGTTTCTCCCTCTCTCCCTCTCTCCCTCTCATCATCCTGCAGGTCCAGCTAGGCTGAAGGGGAGAATGCACATAGCCGAAAACGTGGGGAATAAGATGGCGGTGCAAATCACAGTGCAGTTGGGATTATCAGGTATGGCTTCCAACCAACCTTATGCTCGGGCTTAAAAGTTGACTGCCCAGTGAGTTTTCTATATCTTTCTCTGGGGTTCATGAGTTAGAGATGGGAAATTATGATAAACACCTTCACAACTGGTAATGTTATATGGAAACAGTGAGTCGCATCAATCATGATTAAGAATCAGTGATTAAGTTCAATGATGTCTCAGAAAAACGGCTTTTTTACATTGTGAGTGATAGCTGTGCATAGAATTGAGGCTCATGAGTTGAGTAGTGATAATGAGCCCGTAATATCTAGGAATGGCTAATCTTAATGCACAACGTTTCATCATGATAGCAGTAGATAGTTAAGACTCCAGGGCAGCCTCCCTGAGCCAACCAGCAGGTTGATCACAAGTGAGTGCACCAGCTGAACACATCACGCTCTCCTGATGCAGTGATGGAAGGATCACACCAGCTGTGACGAACCGGGCAATGCCACGCTAAAGGATCCCCAAATGATGGAAATTCCAGGATTTTTCAGGGTTAGTGGGGGCGTCAGTCGGATGTCTCCAAAGTGCTCGTCGCTGGGGGCTGCAGAGGGCTCCAGCAACTCTGTTGGGTGTGTAGCAGCCCGATCTGTAACAGCCCGTTCATGGAACGCCCACGATCCCATGGAATCAATGGCATTTTGAGGGGTACCCCACTGGAAACTACCATGGACCCTCCCAAGTGTATAGCTATTTTTTGTGGCTGGGATGGCTGTTGGAAGATCAGTTTCGTATGGAATAGCCCACTTGCCATGTAGTCACTTCATCCCAGTTGCCTGCTGCTCGTCTTCTTCATCACTGGCTCACTTTCCTGGTGCGCAACTGAAAATCTCTTCTATTCTTCCCATGAGCTGCCGTGATTCGAGGACAATTCTGAAGTACGATGAGCAACACCAATCAATATAGACGCCCCGATTCATGGGGGTATCTAATTGTATTCATCGTAGTGACTGCCATTCGGTTGCTGGCCACTCTTGGAATCGCTCCCCCTTTCAAGGGATAGCACCGGATACCCCTAGCCATGGCTCCCAACGGCTCCCAACGCCCAACCAAAACAGCCACCTGTGGCCTGCAGCCTGAGCCCCGTTTCAAGGGTGGCGGTCCCACGGACGTGTCATTGACAGTCGAAGGGTGTATCCCTAGCCCCCTTCGAAAAGGCTAGGGACATTACAGGGATTTTCACCATCAAAACTCATAAGCACTATGAAGTGATGACCACATCGACCGTTGATTGCTTTTGACTATGTAGCTGTGGCCGACTAGTTATTTGCAATGAAAAAATCCATGAGTTGCAGATCATCAATACATTAGAAATGGCATGAAACGGTCATTTTTCAAGCGAGCTACGCTTGAAGGCAGCATCTCTTTATCAACCATCATCAACTGATTTCACCATAACTTCCATCCACCCTGATTTCCATAAAATCTAACATCATCCAACCGTATCTAACCCCACTGATTCACCAGTCCCGGTCCCCGCCCTCCCCTGCCGTGTCCCCTGCGGCCTCGGGCACGACCTCCTCGTGGCGCCGCTGGACCTTGCGCTCGGCCTCGCCGTTGCGCAGGACGCGTTGGAGCTCGCCGCTGGCGTGGACCTGGTGCCTTGGAGCCGCCGTAGGGAGCCTGGGAACCACCTGGGGCCTTGGGAGCGGATGGCACCACCCGGGTTGGGGTAGCGGTCCCAAGGATCCAACAACGAGGGCCCAGAGTGTTCCAGGTGCTGATCTTGAGCAAAGCCATCCCACTTCAGTGGTTTCAGGAGCTAACAAATTGCAACGCAATGAATGATAGTCATTGGTAGCATATGTGGATAGTTCTACGACCATAGGTGGTTATCCATAAGCTTACTAATGATTGCTGAAGGATAACCATTGGGAGGAATGGACTACTTCAGAACGCCGATCTATGAGTAACATGAATAACCTTCATCATGATCCATGGCTGCTAAGCTCTACTCATCAGGGCTGGAGGAGTTCATCATAGCTCATCTCCAGCAACGGGCTTTGCAACGGTTACACGGGAACGAGTTGACGAGTGGGGGAATAAGCTGCAGGGTGATAGATTGAGGTCTTGGATGGCGTGCAATCCAACCCGTAGCCCATCTTCCGACATGTGAAGAACATCTCGCGGCACTACTGGGGAGAATCCCTCGGATAGGATTTGTCAAAGGCAGCCAGGTGGCTTTTGTTAGCGCAATCTGCAGGTGACCTGGGTTTTTGTATTTTTTCTTTAGCTTTTCATGTTCAACCAGCACGGAGCCCAAATTTTCCCAAGAGCCGCTCTAATCACAGTTTCTGGACAGAAACTTTACGAATCTGAAAAGGCAAAGGTGATTAGGGCAATACAGTGCACTCATCCCATCTAAGAATTTGGCTACCATGCTGATCCTGAAATGGTTCAAGATCAAATCTCACAAGGACAAATGTGGGTCGACACAAAGACAAAAGTGGTCGACACGGGCCACCATTGCTTCAAGGGTTTCACTGTCGACGTGCAGTGGCAAACATCACATGCCAAATTTGTCCATCTTTCACGTTACCTTATCTTTAAACAATGAGACTTATATATCGATGGTTGCCACAAATGACGAACGGAATGCGAACCGTATAACAAAACAGAAACCAGTGAGAACACAAACAGGTCACAATGCAAGACTTGTGCAAGGTTATGGCAGGCATTATTTGCACCATTGAACTTTTTCTTGGGCCGCCTGGCTTATCAGCCACCAACTACGCAGCAGCTTAAGGGAAAAAACCTTGGCATATCCACACTTCCTCGACCCAGCCCCGCATCTCTGCCGCAAATTCACAGCAAATCTTCGATGGCCAGTCCCATGGTGGGAAGCCTGGGACAAGGATGCAGGGGTTGACCAGCCAATGGTGAACTGCTGGTGGTTGATCACCATTCACTGGGGTTACTGGAAAATATCTGCAGGGAAATCTTTATTTAAACCACCAACTTGGGGTTTCCAGAGCAGATTTTCCTATAAACCAGTTCTGGGAACCATGCATTGAAGCGGCAAAGCTTGAAGCACCTGTTGAATGAAGCCATGGAATGTTGATCAGCAAACAACGCTAGGATGCAACCAAATTGACCAGCCAGCAGAAGGGAATCGTTGGGATATGTTGAGATGTAGCTAGTGATGGGGAGAAGAAAAGCCAGCCCCAGCCGGGATATGATACTGGTATGGCTGTGCCATTCAAGCCTTGGTTGATTTGTCAAACAGGTTCATCCACCACATGCAGGGGCAATGAATGCCAAACATGATGATGCTTGGTGAATGCTGCTCCTGAAAGCTTTCGTCCAACACGTATCAACTATACATAATGTAGGCACCACTGGTGAACACACTTAAAACATCTATATACCGCAAGCGGTATGCTCACAAACCATGGCTTGCGTGCTCTGCAAGCTCTTTGAGACCCCCCACCCCCTAACACCCCCTACACAAAGCAGCAGTGCACGTCGCCAAGGTGCACCGTCTGCTGTAGGTATCCTCGAACGTCCTGGAGCCGGTCCGTGTCGCACTACTCATTCATGATGCTACCGGTTGTCAAGCAGCTATGGCGTGAGAATCAAATTCAGCAACAATGACGAGGATTTTCGGAAGTTCAACAAGGGCACAGCAGTCAAATGATGGTTAAAGATGCTCGTTAATGGTCATGGATGATGAGGATGATGATGATGATGATGATGATGATGATGATGATGATGATCATGTCACCCTCCTAAATCTCTTTTTGAGCGGAACATACTTTAAACTGCTGAAACTTCGAATGGAAGCTTAGAACCGCGTGTCTTCCAAAAATGACCGGCCCAGAGTCAGGAACACCACCACACCTGCCACACGGCTGCTGGCACTTCACGTGGCCAATGACGTTTAAGCTATAGCCCCAAAGCTTCACATGATGCTGGCCAATAGCCACAGTCACAATATGATAACACCAGGTAAAACTGTCATCGTAGTTGTTTTGATTTCGATCAGCCAAAGTAGCAGCCAAAATGGTTGGCACAGACTAGCCAATAGGGTTAATATATATACTATAGGTATTTTTATAATATCAACCAAACATATCTGGTTGGTGGTTTCAACCCTGCGAAAAATGTTAAAAACCACCAGCCAGTATATTGATGCGGTTCATCGCCGTTCATCAACCATTAGTTGACTCCATCAGTTCACCATCACTAATCACGATTAGCATATATCAAATATCATGATAGCTAATAATTTGATCATCAACCAAAGTAACCAAGTTAGCATAATTGATTTAATAACCATCATTAACCAACAAATTGAGTTAATAACCATCATGAACCAACATTTAACGATTCACCATGGTTGATTAACTAAGCATCATTTAACGCGACCATCATTAGCCCACAATGATTGATGCGGGTCGGTCCTCATAGGGCGAGATGGCCTCCACCAGCTGCTCGGCAATTTGCTCCCCGGCCGTCATCCTCAGTGGCAACCGCTGGACAGCTTGGAACTTGGCTCCCGCCTCAGATTCCAACATATTCCAAGTTGCAATACCCAAGTCTTAGGTATACATGCAATGGATGGTGACAGGATTGATCACGGCAAATGATGGGCAAAGATGGTCAATGATGGTCCGTGAGCGACATGAAAATGATAGTCCGCTCACCAGGGATGACAACCAATAATAATATTAACCAACTCGAACAAAAGTGACTTAAACTAATTTCTTAACCATGTTGAATGTTGAACCCTATTTGTAACCCATATATGTCCTTAATACACCCTATGCAAGTGATCAAAAATGGTGGGCATTGCCGTTGGCTCATCCCTCAGGATCTTGCTCAGCGCAGCGCAGGCCGCGAAGCGCCGGCGCCGTTGAGCACAGCGGCTGCAGGATGGTTTGAGCACAGCTGGTTGGATCAAGGCGTAACCCAAGGGAGCTGCCAATAAGCTGGCTACTCCAATCTGGGTTGTGGTTCTTAACCACCCTGGTGAAAAAATATGTTTGCCAACCAGCCATTTCAACATATGTTTGCAAATGTTTTGGACAAACGCCAACCAACTAGATTCACCAGATGATAATGAATTGTTTATACACCAACTGATGGTTGACATGATGTTGGCATAAACCACCCTTTGGTGAGGGCCAAGGTACGATCGTGGTTTCTGGCAGTTTCTTACTCAGCACCTTGCACTGGCCCTTCACCAAGCTCTTGATAGGACGGCATTTGAAAGGAGCCAGTATTGACCACGATTGACCGCTATCGGCCAGTCTTGACTATCGTTAACAAGTATGAAACGTTCTTGATCGGTTGTTCACACTTCTGGGATGTTCACCAGGGAGTGCCAGGGTGCACGATGAAAGCCAAGGTCATTGATTTCCAGTGACAACAAATCTCAGTGACCCCCAACAATGGTTGGTTGATGTTGGTTACTACTATAAATCGTTGATATTAGATGATTTGTTCTATCTATCTATTGATTAACTTTGCTGATTGTTTACCTACAATGGTTGATACCCCCTGGAGTAACACAATTAACAATGGTTTGCGAATAGCTGGCATCCCAACACTGGTTGTTAATCAATTTAATCCATTGCTATTGACACACGTTGACAAACATAAGCTTGAATACCGAATTAATTTAATCCATATTTAATCAATTTAATCCACAAAATTTAATCCATTGGTACACCCATGTTGGTCACGTTGATTCCCTTTGTGCGCATGAAGGTTCGGGTCAAGGGCCAGACCCTTGACGTAGCCGGAACGAACCCATCCCAAGGCCTAGATGGCCTGAACCAACTGGTCGGGACCCACAGCCATTCAATAACCATTGAAGAATCATCATGGTTAGGTTGATTGAATGACTATGGTAAGTGAATGGCTACCATCCATGACTAGTCATTGGCATTGAATGGTATGGTTGATTTATGATCCATTTCTATATCTGCTATTTGCTTAGAGCCCTCCTGGTAGCTCCTTTTTTCTTGCCCCTTTCAAGGGCTAGGGTCGGATACGCCTGGCTCCCCAAAAATCGCTCCCTCCCAACGGCTCCAGATCTGTGGGCGCAGTTTTTGCCAAGGTCCAGCAGCACAAACCGGGACCTCCTGAAATCTCCTGCAGGGTTGATAATTTGAAGTCCATTCCATACATGTTGCCTGCTGATTTGATGTGCTGTTTCCACTAGACCTTTTGGGTCAAGAGACGGTTGCCCTTTTCGTTGTACCAGCTGCCTCGATCTTTACCTTGTGCGCTCAGCAAAAGCGTCCTGGGTCCGACTATCAGGTGGCTCTACGAGTGTGTGGCCTTTTGGGGGAAGATCCAACGATTTCTGTTCTTGTTTGCTACCGCATGGTAGCGGAGCCTGGCTCCAAAAGGCTCTAGCTATCGAACTCTGCGATTGTATCCTGCAAACACCTCTTGACCTGGAACCTTTCACTGGTGATCATGACTGGTGGCAATGGGGATCATCGAGAAGGTGTAGATCCTAAGTTACCATGGTGGGACGGAGACTGGACTACCTTTGCAGACTATGTTCTTCGATGCGAGTTGAGAGCAGACAGCACCAAGCAGGAAGAGTTGAACTTGCTAGGTCCTCGCCTAGCGGGGAATTTGACAGGTAGGGCCTTTGATACGCTGGCTGAAGTGGACCGTGAAGAGTTGCGAAAGTCTACTGGCTGGAGGTATTTACTCAACTACCTGGAATCACGGCGAGGCAAGGAGAAGGTGGACTTGTTAGGAGACATGTTCACAGAATTCTTTCTTCGAAAAGAATCTCACAGAAAGGATGGCGAAGATCTCACAGACTATGAGCCAAGGTTTCGCCAACTGGTGAGAAGACTTGAGAAGGCTGTCAAAGAGACGGGAACCTCAGCTAAGATCCCTTCGGAACTGTATGGGTGGTTTTTGCTCAACGTATACATGAGACTTGATGCATCAGATACTGCCAATGTTCGAGGAAGAGCTGAGAGTTATCAACTGGAGGACGTCTTCGGTGCCTTGAAGAAGATGTGGAGCGGTGGCGGTCTCTGCATGCGAGATATGGAGAGGAAACGAAAGAAGGAAGGACATGCCTATGTCAATGACGATGCTGTGAGCACGACTGAGAGCCATGTTCTTGCTCCAGATGAGGCCTCTCCTGAAGATGAGGATGACGAGTTCAGTGAACTCGAAGATGCCACAGTGTGGTTCCAAGAAGCGCTTGACGCTATCCTGGAGGAACCCACGGATGGAACCATTCTTGCCAACTTTAAGGAGGCAAGACGAGCTTTGGATCAAGCTCGTACAGCTCGTGGCTTCTTTCCCATCAAGAACCCCAACGCCAAGGATGGACGCCAAGGTCGTTATCCCAGTGGTCAACGACGTGATGGCAGGGCTATGACCAATGGAGCAACTGATGTGCATTGCTTCAGGTGTGGGAAAAAGGGGCACAAAGCACGTTTCTGTCCTCAACGACCGGGGGGCAGATCCACTGGAGGAAGCGGAAGTGACAAGATTGGCTTTGTGGGCGTTTGCACTGCTATGGATGACTGCCATGGACAGGTCTATGGGGTGGGGGCTCAAGAGTTGTTGGGCCAAGCCATCGTGGATTCGGGGGCTTCAGACAACATCATTGGAGCTGAAACACTTCAAGACCTTGCTGAGCAGTTGGAGACCATGGGTTTTGCAGTGGATAGTGATGTGGTGGTGGATCGAAACCATACGAAGCGTTTTACCTTTGGCAACAATGCGAGTGACATGGCTTTGGGTAAGGCTTACATCACCACTGGTTACTGGTTTGTTTGGGCATGAGGTGGAGATCGAGGCCTATGTTGTGGAAGGACCAACACCTTTCTTGCTCAGCTCACGATTCCTTTCGGAAATGAAAGCCAAGATCGATTTCCGTAGCGGCATTGCTGTTTTTCAGAAGCTTTCGAGTGTACAGTATCGTTTGCAGCGATCCTCCGGTAGTCACCTTTTGATTCCTGTCACCGCTTTTGCAGGACATCCTGAGGTTTTTGAATCTCTGCGAGTGCCCGATCCCGATGCATCCGAACCGAATCCCTCATGTGTTGCTGATCCCGATGCTCTTGAAAAGGGCAACCATGGAAACGAGCACTAGGGACAGCTCCACCAAGGCAGTTTTGAACATGCCAGCACTTATAGTGCCTTGAGTGGACAAAATCATGCTGGTTGTCATGAGGGATGTGTTCATGAAGTTTGTGATGATGTTTGCAGGGGATGTAAGGGGAGTCAAGCTGTTGTTTCCAATGATTGGGGAGCTGACTCTGAGCACGTTTTTCTGGCTGAGCAGAAGGCTAGTGTCGTGTGCCACCTTCAGTCAGAGTTGCGGGAAGGTGCCCAGGCTTTTCAGGAGGTCTGTGGGAAACATAGACTTGACCTTTTGGAAGTTTGTGCGCCTTGGGATTCTCCTTTGTGCAGTGCAGTGAGGGAGGAAGGTGGTCGTGCTTTTGCCATTGGTGTTCATAATGGATGTGATTTGACGACTCGGGGAGGTTTCAAACAGGCGGTTAAAGTGTTGAGGCAAACGAAACCTAGGTATCTTCACATTTCTCCTCCTTGTTTTCCCTGGAGTCCCATGCAAAACTTGAACCAGAAACCTGAACAGCGACAAAGACTTGCTGAGGTACGGCAAAAGCACAGACGGTTGATCCATCACTGCCGACGTTTAGTGGAAATCCAAGTTACTGAATTCAACAATCATTGCAGTTTAGATGAAGCTGGCTTTGAACATCATGCTGGGGGTGAGCAACCTCTCAGGGCTATTAGCTGGGGGCTCTCTGACATGAGAGCTATGCTAAGGCTTTGCGGGGAACGTTTCACGGTGCATGGATGTCGCCATGGTCTTAGGAGTAGACGGACTGGTCGTTTGTTGTTGAAGCCATGGGGTTGGTTCTCTACTCATAAGGAGATTCGACGTGTTTTGAACCTCAAGTGCAATCATGATTCCAGTGAACATGATCTGATTCAGGGCGACATCACAGCTTCCACTGCAGTGTATCCTTCACTTTTATGCAAGCGTTTTGCCAAGGCCTTGTTGCAGGATGAAATCCTTTCTGTTTTTGACAAGGACTCATACATTTTTGTAGAAGGGTCTGAGGCACCTGAAGAACCCAGTGTTGACCCACTGCCCGTGCCAGAACACCACGAGGTCCCTGTCCCAAATCCAGCGCCAGCCAATCCTGACAATCAGGAACCTGAGGAACCTGAACAGGACTTGGACATCTCAGCAGTGAAAGAGAAGATTCGAATGATACATAGAAACTTAGGACATCCATGTCAAGCTACTCTTCTTCGAATGCTTCGTGATGCTGGTGCGGATGAGGACACGCTGGCCATTGCTCGGGATTTTTCATGTCCCGATTGTGTGCGTCGTGGTCGAAGGGCACCCTCAAGACCAGGTATCCCTGCTCATGTTCGTGAAAAATGGCATACCCTCAGTATGGACACTTTTTGGTGGAAATACCCTCAAGAGGTTTTGGGTGAACATGATACTAATCAATTTGTGGTTGGTTTGAGCATTCTTGATGAAGCGACTGATTTTCATGTGTGTGCCATTGTCAGACAGGGAACTGGGGGCTCCATGGGCAGCATTAGTGGGGATGAATTTCGAAAGTGTTTTTCCGAAACCTGGCTTCAGCGATATCCGGCTCCCCATGTCATCAGGTATGATGAAGAAGGTTTCATGAGGAAAATTGAGGTGAAGGATTGGTTGGAGACTTTTGGGAGTAAACTTGAACCAATCGCTGGCGAGAGTCCATGGCAGATGGGAAAGCACTCGAGACATCTCCAATCTTTGAAGGAATCAATGAACTTGCTTTCTTTGGAACTGGGCATGAAATATACCCCTCATGAGATACTTGGTATGGCTTTGAATGCGAAGAACTCCCTTCATCAGATTCGTGGTTATTCTCCTCACCAATGGGCTTTTGGTAAGAATCATGGACGAATATCTTCTTTCCTTCAACAATATAGAAATCTTCCTCTTCAGTCAGCTCGAGATGATCTTGACTTTGAATCCAGTTTGCAGACTGAACTGTCCGCTCAACAAGCCTTTTTGAAGACCGATGCCAAGAGGCGCATTTCTCGAGCTTTGAGGAATCGATGCAGACCATTGCGTGAGTTCCAAACAGGACAACTGGTTTACTACTTCCGGATGGGACGAGGGAAGGGATCTCGATATGGGGGACGATGGCATGGACCTGCAAGGGTGCTCTGTCATGAGAGTACCAATGAAAACATGGAAAGAGAACATGGGGGGTCCATCATTTGGCTTAGTCATGCTGGAGTGCTTCTTCGTTGTTCACCTGAGCAGTTGCGACCGGTTACCCACGATTTGTCGATGATTGATGTTGAGATTAACGGTCCTCGGGATTTCCATAATCTCTTACAGGGAGTGGTGCAACAACAGAAGTATTTGGATATCTCTGATCATTATAGGCACTATGTTGAACCCGGCATTGATGATGATGAAGAAGACATGACTCGATTTCGGCTTCAAGGGAAGAGACCAGCTGAAGAGCGATTTCATCCACCCCTACCTGAGATCCAAGAGGATCAGGTTGAGCGTTTTCCGGAGTCCCACGATCGCCATGGAACCCAGCCTCAAGAACCTGTTGAAGTTCAGGAAGCACGTGAAAGGCGAGCTCGATCTGGAGCAACTCGATCACATCCCTATGAGCGAGTTCGATCAGATGATCATGAAGACAGGGAAGCACGAGGGTCTGACATACAAGCAGACCTACGAGATCGAGAACGGGGAGTACGTGGACTGGATCGTGGCTCACTGCAGCGAGGAGAAGACACGCAACAAGGAGATGAAAGCATTCCTGAAGTACATCCGTCGTCGGCTTCTGGCGGACCTCGGAAACGAGGTGCCTCTCCAGATGTTTCAGGATTCGAAGAGCAGCAATCCGACGGAAGGGAACGTCACCGAAGGTCCCCAGCCGAAGCCAAAGGTGAAGCCACCGGCACTCCAGAAGGAGGATCGCGACTGGGAGATCGGAACACAGGAGTCGGAACTGATGGCTCCATCGGAGATTCGTATGGACCAGATGGAGAATCATCTCTCTACACTGCACAACAGAATCTCTCAGATGGAGGGAACGATGCAGGAGATGCTTTTCTTCTTGAAGAACCAGCAGCAGATGGAATCCGAGAAGGCATCCCAAGCTGCGCAGTGAGATCTGATGGACAGCTCCCTGAGCCCATTTTGAAGAGCTCAGATGGCACAGCGAAGACTGGGTCATCGAAGCTCAAAGGAGCTCAGCAAACTCGTGTTTGCGCACCAAGGGAAAAGATTGAAATCCATGAGCATGTTCACTATGTTGATAGTGTTGATGTTGTTGAGATGGAATTTTTGGTTGCCCCTCGTGATGTTCATTGTAGGAATGGTGTTTGGGTTTTGAATAAGAAGGTTCAGAAATCTGAGGAAGTCAATCTTAGAAAGTTGAATGAATCTGAGTTGGATGAATTCAAGAAAGCCATGGAGAAGGAAATCGACTCGTATGTGTCAAGTGAAGCAGTGCAAGTATGTTCCCGACATGGCATTGACGCAGACCGTATCATGCAGATGCGGTGGGTTCTCACGTGGAAGCCAGAAGTCAACCATCAAGGTGTTCAGGTTGGCCGGAAGGCCAAAGCACGATTAATTGTCAAAGGGTTTCAGGATCCACGGTTGACGACGTTACCTCGTGAGGCACCGACCCTCAGCACTCTGGGCCGGAACTTGCTTTTGTCATGGACCACCACGAAGAAGACCAGGTTGAAATCTGGGGATATTAAGACTGCCTTTTTGCAAGGGGGTTTTAGTGAACTGGATGAACAGATTTTTGGAATGCCACCTCAAGAAGTTCGTGACAAGTTGGAAATGCGGCCTGATCAAATTCTGCGGATTGCCAAAGCCATTTATGGTCTTCTGAACGCACCCAAGCAGTGGAACCAATCCTTGTGTGATTTCTTGAAACAAGATGGTTGGATTCAACATAGATTGGACCAGTGCCTTTTTAAACGAATTGAAGATGGTTGTGTTGTTGGTTTATTGGGAATCCATGTTGATGATATTTTGACTTCTGGTTATGGGGATGTTTATGATGACGCTATTGAACGATTGAAACAACGGTTCACTTTTGGATCTTGGGATTGCGCTATGGAAAAGACCATTATGTGCTGTGGTTGCGAGATGACACAGGGAGAAGATTTCAGCATCACTGTCAAACAAGAAAAGTTTGTCAAGGACATTCATGAAATCGAAGTGAGTCAGGAACGAAGAACTGATTTGCAGGATCCAATTACTGCTTCGGAGAGGACAGAGATGCGACAACGGTTGGGAGCACTCAACTGGCGAGCTACCCAAACGGCACCCTGGCTTTTAGCAACTGTGTCGCTGCTGCAGGGCTGTGTGGAGACTGGGGTGGTGTCCGATCTTCTTCAAGTGAATAAACTTGTCAGACTTTCTCGAAGATACCATGATCATGGTTTGGTGTTTCCGGCTATGGGGGGTGATCAAACCTTGGTTACTTTCACGGATGCTAGTTGGGCTTGTAGGAAGGACAATGGTTCCCAAGGGGGTCAAATCACTTTGCTCATGGAAAAGAATGCACTCAAGGGAGAGAAGACACCTTTCCATGTCATTTCCTGGACTAGCAGGAGACTCCGTCGTGTGGCCCGGTCTAGCACAAGTGCCGAAACCCAGATGACTGCAAACTCTTTGGACCTCCATGAATTTGCTAAACTTGCTTATATTGATTTGAATCTTGGTTCCGTTGTTGATTTGAAACAGACTGATGACTATTTGAAACAACTTCCTTCTTGTCTTATTGGTGATGCGAAAAACGTTTTTGATGGTATTGTTCGGGTTGAAACTTCAGGTTTACATATGGAGGAAAGAAGGAGTGCGATTGAACTTTTGGCAATCAAGGAGCGTCTTGCTCAGGCTGAGGTTAGTCTTAGATGGGTTAATGGTGACCAAGAACTTGCTGATGGGCTCACTAAACCTTGGAAACATGAGGGTTTGTTGCGTGCTCTACAAGGAGGTGCTTGGAGGATTGTGTATGATCCAGCCTTTCAATCAGCCAGAAGAGTCAAAGCTCAGAGAAAAGCTAACCGTTCGTTGGAAGACGCTGCCATTTTTCATTTCTGGGATTTGGGCACTCCGAATCAATCACAGGCAAGAAAAGTTTTGGATGGATGATAATTTGAAGTCCATTCCATACATGTTGCCTGCTGATTTGATGTGCTGTTTCCACTAGACCTTTTGGGTCAAGAGACGGTTGCCCTTTTCGTTGTACCAGCTGCCTCGATCTTTACCTTGTGCGCTCAGCAAAAGCGTCCTGGGTCCGACTATCAGGTGGCTCTACGAGTGTGTGGCCTTTTGGGGGAAGATCCAACGATTTCTGTTCTTGTTTGCTACCGCAAGGGTGAACCCAGCTGAGCAGTGCTGAGCTCGCCACCAGGTTCCCGGTGACCGTTGAATGCCTAGCTTCACGTCTCACCGCGGTGATGTGGAGCTTGTCTTGTGCCTAGTTCCAATCCTCATCTCTCATCATGTCAGCATCTTTTGGTGTTTTCCAGCATCAATGCGCTTACCCAAGCATAATACCCAAGTTGGTTCCTGACTTAGTACCTGGTTAATTACTCAGCTTGGCTGGTCGGTGGTCAAAAGCCATCCTCAAACAAAGTAAAGCCAACCATCCCAAACATCAGGGAACATACATCATGCCTGAACCATCAAACAAATGCTTGGGATTGGCTATCAGATGATTGATTCGTGCTACCAGATCTAGGGAAAACCTTGAAACCTTACCTTGAAGGCTGACTTGCCCATGTTACATCCCAGTTATGTGCATCATTCAAAGTTCTGAGTGATTTTTCCATGATTGACACACAATTTATGGGGTCATTTGCCAGCTGGCTACATCCCAGGAACTACCGTAACCCCAGCCATCCCAGAAAATCCCCAGCTGCTTGCCGTCCTTAGAACCTCAAGCCCAAGGACAAACCAAAGGCAGCGTGGACCACCATCAGCACCACGATGAAACTGCCTGCAGTTTCAAGGTGATCCCGGTTCCAAAACGCCTCGCTTTCCAAGGAGGATTCCATGTATCTAGGGTCAATAATTGATGATACATGATTGCATGAAATGATGATCACATGAGTATTGGACAAAAATTGGTCATCATCAGCAATTAGGGGGGACCCTATCCGTTTTGCGGGTTTTGTGTCTGCGTCTCTTAACGATGAAAGGTATCTGTTCCAGGGGGCTGCCAAACAATTTTGGTGACTCGTGTTTGCAAGACAATTAAGGGATCCAAGGATGGTTGGTAGTGGGAGTCCCGTTAACGATCATGATCATTTTCAATCCTTTCTCCATTATGAGAAGCCCCCAACTCTGAGATTCGCTGCGCAGGGTGGCTTGTGAAGGGGGAAGGGATTGGCAAGCCACCATTGTTGGTGAACCCTTGGTGGTGATCTTCTCCCCTGAGCCATTCTGGACCACCCTTCTTGGGTTTAGTGTTGGTAAATCTCTTTCTATGTTCTCCTATCAATCACTTATTTTTGGTATAAATAGCAAGTTGTGGTTATCCTTCCTCCTATGGATCCACCATGCCGAAGCAGAACTATGGCCACCTTGGCCCAATGTTGGTACCAGCTGGGACCGCAACCAACCACAACCTCAAGCATCACTGAGTAATGATTGGTTGGTTGGTTACGAGGATGGTGATCCAACATCATATCCTGGCGTTTTAAGACATTAAAGCCTGCTGTTGATGATACACTCCGGGGCCAAAGTCATTGCAAAATGTGTTTTGGAACCTACTTCCCCATGGAACCGCTCGCCACGACCCCTGTCACGGCAGAGACCTTGCAACAACTTGTTCCCCCATGTGACCGCTAGGATTTCAGGAGGTTTCTTTAACATATCATCTTTTTGTGTCTAACCTAGTTTCAATAGCAATTCACAATGGACCGCGTGCGTCAGAAGTACCAGGCAGTGGCCCTAAGTCAGAGCACGTGACCAAAAGTCAGAACACAGGGGGCAAACCCGCATGGGCAGAGGAAACCCTGTGTTCCAGGAAGTCTGCTAAAGAGGAGGCCCTGCGCACAGTGTGTCCAGAACAGCATCTTTCTGTGATTTCGATTATTTGGATCCTGTGGAGGCTTCGAACGAAGTCAAAAACGAGGTCAAAACGAGGTCCAAAAGAACCAAATTACTTCCCGCCACCCAAGCAACCCCTCAAGAGCGCGAGAACCAGCAGCAGCACCAGCAGCGGCACGAGCAGCAGCACAAGCAGCAGCAGCAACAACAGCACCAGCAGCAGGATGTTGGAAGAAACCAGGGATTGCTGAGAACCGGAAGGTGAACAACAGAAATAGCGGCAGGATGCTGCAGGATATAGACATGGAATAATGCATGACAAAGGAGAACACTCCAAATCACAAGCTGACCGCAACAAATCATAATGAAACATGACAACGATGCTAAAAAAACACACAATATGCAAAACACCAAGTGACCGCTGCAATCGCCACGACTTAGAAAAAACATATCCCAAGCTAATTTCAAGAAAAACAGTGAATCGCCACGACTTTGAACCTTGGGTGTATTCACTGGTTTTCCTATACCAGTGGATGACTATTACCATCCACGAGCCGGAATCATGGGACCAAACTTTCTGCGCAGTGACATTTTTTGCTGAAGCCGGGCTCAGCGGCTCAGGGGCGGTCCCAGGAATTGATTTTGCAATTCCGGGGCCCGGATCAGCAAATGGGCGGATTTAAAAGATGTGCGCTGACAGCGGCACCCGAATCAGCTGATTCTGGTAAGGCGCCGTATTTCCAGGTGTATCTTTCCTGTGGCAGCCATTGAAACCGCATCCCAAAGCCAGGGCAAGAACCTCCACCAGCCACCAACAAGTGCTAGAGCTGACCGCTGACATTCATCAAGGAGTCTATGTGGGTCAGTAATGGGAGATCCATTTGTTCATAAACAACCTGTTTTGATGAACCATTGTTTTGAGCTGCTCAATATGATGTTGGTTTATCAAGTATAACCAAATGCTCCATGTATGGTACATTACCTCAATTTATATACCTAGAATCCTCGAAACTTGCCAAATTTGTAGGTCAACTTGCCAAAGGTGGAGCATCTGGAATATTTGGATCTAACATGACCATTTATCACCACCAGTTTTTCCCGTGAAATTCCCAAACAGCTCCAGGATTCCAGGTGCATTGATGTGTTCTCAGCACTACGGGGCTGACACCAAGCTGCATGCATAATGGTAGGTCCAGATTGGTAAACAACCACCAGCTTTTCCATAAACTACTGGTGACTTTTCATCCAACATGGGTGATTGATAAACAATATGTTCTACGTGTGTTTTCTGTTTCTTGCCTCTGGTCTTCTAGGTCTTTCTTAAATTCTTGCAATTCCTTGCGTTCTTTGTGTGGAAAAGCACGCGCAAAAATCCAGGTCTTGAAGGTTTTCGAGGAGTGGCAATCGCTGGAACCAACAGCTCTGGCAAGGTCACACAAATCTGGCCATCGCATGTAATCGTTATAACGGCACTAGATTGAACAAAGCACTCATAAGCAATTTCTTTTAGCATACGATACCCACCGAACATCTAAATCTTGTGGAATGCAACGTGGAAATTGCCATGGCCATTTCGAACAGTCGTAAAGTTAGTTGCAGCATATAACCAGCGCTGACATGCGCTGACTCCAGCTCCCTCGAAATCCCAAGGATTTTCGATTCTTTGGAGAAGAATTGGATACGGTTCAATACCATTTGGCTACAACATGTTACAACCCTCCTGGTCCTTAGCTCCCTCTGCAAAGGCAAAGGGATACCCTCGGCTCCTTAGCCCCTCCTTAACTATATACCAAATGGCCCCCAAGTTGGGCCCGCGAAAATCGCAACAACATAGAGTCAACGGGGGTAAAAGACATTGAACCGCACCCGGTTCGTCTTTTTCAGCGAGAAAACGACGGCTGAGTTTGCAGGCATCTTCAGGTCCTCATTGCAATCGAAAGTATGGGCTTTAGGAAGGCAGTCTTCGCGTGCACAACTTAAGTGCCCTGATACCACCACCAGGCCATCCCAAAACCATCCCGAAACCACAAAAATGATAGGGAAACAGCCAGCTTTGGAGGGTAGACTGTGGGCAACCATTCAAATCAACCACCCACCATTGCTAATCCAGCCACCGTTCACCATCATCAGACTTTGCGCCATCGTTAACCATTAGTAGCGGTTGGTATGAGACTAATGGTTCGTGGGCGGCAAACCTTACAATGGCACGCGTCAGTTAAGAATAGAACCACTGGGTTTGGGCAGCTGCTCATGCAAAGCTACGACAGTTATTGCGCGCGCAGCGTTGAAGCGATGGTGACCGTGATTGGCCGAGAAAGGGAGAAAGGGGAATGTTTTTACAAAAAATCATCCGCACTACGCTTCATGCTTGTGTAGGCGCACTACGCTTCATGCTTGTGTAGGCGGAGGTATGCGAGAAATGGCAGGCGGCTCTAAAACCATGAGTTTCTCATGTCATGTGCAGCTTCCATCCAGAGCACTCAGTATGACTTTGGGCCATCCAAGTTGTCCCACAACTCAAGTTCCAGCATAATGATTTGTTTTGCCACCGCCTTCGGTTCCAATCACCACAAGCTATGGAGCCTCCAAACTTGCACAATGGATATTTCAACAGATTGATGCTGCTTAAAACTGGTTGGTGGATGCTGGTGGTTATTGCCATTATGAACAATGTTACTTAAGCAACCAACCATCCCTAAATATGGGCGATCATCATGAGACTTGGGCTATTCCCCTGCACCTCCCCCAAACCTGGCTTTGGCGGGCCAGGAGGTCAGAGTGCTAAGGGTTTGTCCGTCCATCAATCTCAGATTCCAGTCAATATAGTTCAATAGTTCACTATCCACAAAGCAACAGTAGTGCTGCTCCACTATTGGGATGGCTGTTGCAACTCTTTACTTCACTTCTTAGAATATCATCTTTGTAAATGTTTCATTTGTATATCATTTATTCTGTTTGGTCGTTTCAACCCCTATGAACAATCAATATCAGTCAACCAACAATTTGCTATAATCATCACTAGAGAAAATAACACATCTTCAAACCACCAACCAGGATTTTATATCAACGACACCATCTAATATTGTGGTGAACAGCCCAAGGCAACCAACACGGCGCTGATGAGGGGGATACCAGGCAAACTCTCTCTGGCGATTTTCGAAACAAACTCGCGTGGCAAACTTGGCAAACTGCTGGTCGGGTTGTTCGAAACAAACCCAGAAAAACAATAGTATGCCCTGGATGCTGGGAAAATCAAGATCACTGGGTTGGATACCGGGAAAATCTGCAGGAAACTCATGATTTTGCCCAGCGATTACAAGCCATTCCAATGTAGATTTTCCCATCGATCAAGGCAGTGAAAGACAACTCCTGCAGCCTGCTCTACTCTGTAGAGGCCAAACTGCGGGCGCTCGTTGTGACCAGCTCGGCTGGTAGATGGCTCTTACAAGCGGTCGCTGGGAAACGCGGGGCAAAAGGTGATTTGGTTGTGGTAACTTGCCAATGTTGACAGTGGTCAAGTTGAACTGCTAAGCATCAACCAGCTCTAGTTAGGGTTTCTGTGGCTGAGAACTTTGCACAAGAACTAGTTGGGGGCCAGAATTTGGTGCAAATTCTTTTGGCTGGTGGGCCTCCCTCCGGGAAGCATTAAGATTTTTCAGGAGTGGTGCTGCCCTTCACGATGTTGGGAGAAACGTGATGCAAGATGTTTGGTCATGTCGATGACCTGCAATCGTTGTTTCCCATAGGTCTTCTGCTCTGATCTGCTGGAAGCGATGGCACAGGACCCAACCATTCTTGGGGGTCCCCTATTTTGAGAAACGCCCATCTAGGTATATATTCAAGAAATTCACTGGCACCCAGGATCTGAACTTGACCGAGTATGACCGAGCAGTGGTGTCTTGGCAAACACATCCCGTCGCGAAGAAGTGGTATTTGAGGTGAAATGAACAGCAGCCATGTCCTGGGTGAGTCAATCAGCTGCATTGCACAGTTCCAATTTCAGCCACTGCGCAAACATTGGGTCCATGTTGGGCACCCTCTGCGCCTGTTTCGACGTTCCCTGGGACAATACCCAACTTCAACTGGACTATTGGACTTACCTTTAGTAGAACCACATGGTCACTTCAGAGTTCACCTCTCAGCTGTGCAACAACGAGGCCAGTAACAGTACCCAGCAGATCCACAGAGTGAGACCAAGACATACGCATGGACAGCGCGCTTGCGTCCCCGAGAACCGAAGCTGAGACGCGAAGGGTAGCGAAACGAGGCTGGGCGCCACCTTCGGCATCTCATGGCTTGCCATAGCAGCGTTCAAATGCCAGAATCGGCCTGGGCATCCGCCCCGGTTTCAGGGTCGGAACAGGCGACCAAAAACGAAAAAGGCTTGTTTCATACTGGCTTTTTATCAACTATGGGAGGTTGCCGAGGTGACCCCCCTAACGTGAAAAACAATGGAAACATTCTCCAGGGGTGTTTTGTATTGGGGGAGGTCTAGCATTAGGGAAAAAAATCACGCATATGTACACACACAAGTATATAAACCATCCATAACCAGCACTTTTTTGTAAAATCATTGTCGTATCTATCACACTTAGTCATCAAAGATTGTTAACAGCTGGAACTTATATAGATCTTCTATCATTGGCCATTACCGGGGTTCCACCACAGGTGAAAAGAATGGAAGATTCTTTTTGTAGATCAAACCCCTTCGTTCAAGCAGCTGGTTGTTACAGCATATAGAAAAACATGAAGCAAGTGGCACCGTCGGAATCATCGGAATCCCATGCCATTCACCATGATACAACCTTTATAGAACCTGACTGCCCTATACCATGCTAGGGTGTAGCACAATATCGCCTATCTATCATTGAACTATATTACCATCATATATGATGGTATATCGCCTATACAGTATCGTCTATCATAGAACTCGTGACCTTTCTATAACCAGCTGCCAGTGAACGGGCACTCCTGGTGGCTCCTGGCCTGGCTCCCCCACACTAAAGGGAAGCACCAGCCATTCTCAACCACTGGTCCCACTGGTCTGGCGCCGAGCCACGGGGAGGAAGGTGACAAAGCCTGAGCCTTGATCGGAGGTCTCGAAGCTTCCTTCCTGAAGCTGTTTAAGAAGGTGTGGGGGTTGGATGGGTGAAGGGGAACCATGGGGGAAGCCTTGATGAATATAGGGGGGTTATAGTAGCTTTTCTATGGTTAGCCTATTTTGATATTATCTGTATTCTGTATGGGATTTTCTTCCATTTCATGGAATAAAGCCGCACTTCCACTCAACCGTATGGCTTGCAACCGCTTCACTTGCACTACATTCATGTGAAGGCTATTTGTGGGCACCATACTTTACCCCAAAGTTGGACTTGGTTCTGATCCGCCAATGTCCCTGTCCAAGGGTAAAATCACGGATGACTATGGGTCAATGTTGACCAACCATCCCAACAAATACCAGTTTGATCATCTCTTGGATCTTCAATAGGATTCCCTACTTGGATGTTAGGAAGTGGTCACCAACCTTGGTTTCCAGGGGTTATAAACTACCTTATAGGGCTTACAACCATGGTTATAACCCCAGCTGCACATCCAAGTAGGGCACCAGAAATTTTGACCAGCCAAGTCGATCAAATCCCTGGCTTCGATGAGTTGACATCCGATGCTGCTGAGGCTCCAATCGCAATGGCACTTTGCACACCCTTGGCATCGAGTTCGATCTCCGAAACAGGGCCCCAAGAAGTGATCTGGTGCCCAGCCACTGGGTGATAAGTTATGATTGAAAGGTTCGATAAAATGGTGGTTCAATGGTGGGCATATATGGCAAAGCCGTTAGCAAATTCTAATAAATGCAAATAATAAACCAATGATAGGTAATAGATGGCAATAGGAAGACTAGTCAACAATGGACAGTTGGATCTTCCATGGCAAGAAATTGACAGATCCTATGGGCTCAATTCAAAGACCTGGTTATAACCCCGACCTTTGAGGAAAATATTGCAGGGGGGGTTGAGCACATATAGACTTCAGGTGATTAAGAGTAATCTGACAAAAGCAAGTTGTTTGAGAGAATCCGGTAAGAAATCGCACCAATTGGTGGATGACATCATTATTATAGTTTCTTCATCAGGTCCTGAATTATTTGTGCATGCACGCACGGTGTCCATTACAACTTTCATTGAACTCATCAATGACCAAAGCGTGAATCCATGATGGTACTGCACCCCCTCAGCAGGAGGCGTTCATGTTTAGTAAGAATTCACCCTCATTAATTGAGTTTCCCAAACTTCCAGCAGTAGAGTGCCACCGATGTGTGCCCCTCACATCCTGGAGAATCATGGCGTTTAAGCGGCTGCAAGGGTTGATCCTGGGGCCGATTGCGCATGTACAAGCAATACATAATTGCTCCGCCATCCATCGGTTTGTGGTCATGTGAGCCAGTGGACTTGAGCAATGATCCTGGCCGGCCACTGGTCGCAGCAATCTATTTCCGAAATTGAATCGGTTCCAAGCAACAACTTCCTGTAGTAACGAGCGCCGCCAGCGTTTTGTTCAGCTGAAGCTAACAGGTTCGGATTCCTCAAGAATGGATGTATGATGATGGTCCCTTCATTCTCTTCTAAGTCAAACCTACAGTCGTCTGCACGCTGCCTTGATTGTCCAGGCACTGCCAGGTTAGTCTAGCAAAGGGTAATTCGCCACCTTTGCTGACCATGATTCATCACACATTCATGGTGAACCAACCAGCATGAGCCATGATTAACCCCGCCATGAACCATCCCGAACCACTCTTAATCCACCATCATCAACTAACCATCATTGCTATAAGCACGATCTAACTACCACAAACCATCATTGAATCATCATCAAGCATGGCTAAGCGCATCATTCATCTTTTCACCAGGTATCACGGCGGGGCCAAGCAGCTCAACTTTCACCTTGATGGTGCCCCAGCCGTAGGTCTCCTGAGATTCCATTCCGAAGCACACCCAGCCGTTGAGTCACAGATCTGCGCATTGCACCATGCAGTAAGAAGACAAATGGATATACATCCAGTGTTTAGTAGCAAATCGTAAATAGAAAAACACCCCGGATAATTAGGAACACTTGAAATGGAAAGAAATCTGATTTGACATGATTTGATATATAATCGAACCATATCACTGAAAGCATCTAAAAACCTGTGTAATATATACATATACATATATAAATAAATATTCAATATATGCGTGTCAAAGAAATGCTATCACACATGCTCAGCCTAGAAACTCAGAACTTCCCAGAACCTCTGGCAGCGCAGCCGTGCAGCAACTACCAAGCACCTGTGGCAACTTGCAGGTGAGGCTCGGTCCATTGAACGTTTGGCAGCTTGAAGCGACCCTCCAAACAGCTGCCCCATTGCCCAGAACCACCAACTTTCCTGAGCACAGGGAGACCCAGCGCCCCAGCGCTGTCCATCTGCAACCTGCTGCAACACCAATCCTAACCGTTGGCTCCATCCCTTGGTTGCTGTGCAGCCCAAGATGCCCCTCACTGGTAAAAATGAGGTGTCTTTCTTCTTTTCCTTGGTACTTCACCGTGTCCAAACAAGAATCAATAGTGTGGCGTCTCCAGCCAACAACAGCAAGTTACCACAGAGTTCAAACCGAATCAGGTCAGTGTTCTAGATTACCACGACTTCACTCATGAAAAAAACTGCTTTCCCAAACGGCCAGGTGTCTCGTGTGCTTCTTGCGACCCTCTATAAAGGTAGCATACCACAAGCCGCTGGGAAGCGGAGCTTGATCTCGTTGATGTAAGAGTTCCACGCTTCCTTAGCTCCACCACAATGCAACATCAACAAAAAACATCAGCGCCCTGCAGTCCGGGAGTTCATCGGATTTTTCTAAAATTTCATCGGCGTTTTCAAGGAAAACAAAATCAATCTTAAGAATTGCAAAAATCAATGCCGCCGAAGCAAAATCCTTTTCTACTGTCTTTACTTGGTCCACATGCAATGGCACATAGAATCATGATGTATCATGTAGTGTCGTGCGATCTCCTGCAGGGTCATGAAATTCGCAGTGCCAGCTTGCGAGTGGCAAATGGACATAAAGAGAAAAGAAACATGCCAGCAGCCAACACCTGCCAGCTCTTGACACCTTCAAACAATTCAACAAACAATGATGCTCGGTTTGCAGCATCTTGGATGCCAGCCCAGGCAAGCCGCTTTGAGAAGCATTGGATTTCCGGCGTTGCTCTTCCGCCGCTTGCTTGGCTTCTTCCATCCTTTGCTTTTCGGCGTCAGCCTCTTTGTTAACCTCAAGGTGTGCAACAAATGGTGCCATCGCAGCCAGCCATTTTGGAAGGATGGACAAAAAATATAGGTAAACGACCACAACAGGAAGATGACAACAATGATGGGTGGGTTGGCGTGCCAACATATCATGCATTGCATTCTTTCGATATAGCCAGCATGCTTCCAGTAACACATGAAGACTGGTTGGATCTGGTTGGTCGTTTCAACCCCTATGAAAAATATCAGTCAACCAAACATTTGTTCATAATTGTATACACTTAGGAAAATGAAACAGGTCCATCAAACCACCAACTAGAAGATATTCCCAACATCTTCAACACGCAGATGCTTCCCGGTACGCCATCTGCAACAAAACGACCCAGCGGAAAGTGAGGCCGGGCCATGGTGACTGGCTGTGGTTGATGTCGCTAGTGAATGATAGTGATAGAGCAGTGTCAATTCCATGGCTTGTCCCCATAGACTCGCTTAGATGATGGATTAGTCCATGGAAGTGGATCTATGGACCATGGTCTATGGATACTAAGGGATCTATCGACACCATCCAATCTTCCCATGGTTATGTCAGTAATGATTAGTTAGTTATATGGTCTAACTATGGATCTAATGGATAATGACAATAATGGTGACCGACCACGGTAGATTGCAAAAGGATGTCAAATCCAATGGTGGGCAGCATCACTTGAAACGCCGTGACGCAAACACCTGAAGCATCAGCAATTGTTGTTGATTTCCATGAAGGACGAGTTGCAATCCTATTAACATCCCACTACATCCCATTCCCATTACTATAATTGACTATTCCCATTGAAGGTCTGTCGATGTATTCTTGCAGTTGGCTACAGTGACTATGCCTTCTGCCTTTTCTTCGGAACGGCAAACTCTTTGAGCTCTTTGCTGGTCCATCTGTCACTGTCCCGTGCTTCTACCTGTTTGTCTGCTTCGTCACCCATGCAATTGTGGATCTTGTGATGCTTCTCTGTCATCATTGAATCTCAGAGCTGGTTCTGGGGTGGACTACATGGTTCTTGATGATTGAATGTAGGCATTGAGAGATCGGTATGTCAGTCCTGTGGTTGCAACAATTCCAGGTTCATTGCTATGAAACCATTGGTAATACTTGCCCACTATTGATCCTCACATTGATTCATGCTTTTTGGTTGATAGATACTGTTCCTGAATCACATTCATCCAGCATTCGGAATTACAGAAATCGTTACGTCAAAAATAGCATTGTCTCCTTTGCCGAGTTATTTGTCGCCTGCAGTCCTGGGTTTCGCACCCGGCCTTCACATCCCGACATGTCTAAAAAGCACATTCAGCACACCATCAAAGCAACAAAGAACTGCCTGAACACCAACAAGAACAATGCCCTGTGGTCAAAAGCCAAATGGATTGATGTAAATTAGACGACTTAATCAGTTGACTAAGATGACTTAATCAATTCGCTTAGATGACTTCATTGACTTCATCCTGCATTCTCCCCTCCCAGCTGCCGTCAAGCCACCGCGCTGGAGTTGCGCCGGCCCTTGCCCGTGCCCGGACGAGCGGCCGCCTTGGCCTCACCTTCTGACGTGCGCCGCCCAGAGTTGGCGGTGCCTGGCGCCGAATGGTTAGCCAAATGGCAATGGTGAATGGTTCGTAATGGTTGATGGTTGGTGGTTGGTGGTTGATGGTTGGTGGTTGGTGGTTGGTGGTTGGTGGTTCGTAACGGTTGGGTGGTTCTCGGTTGATGGTTGATGATGAACGGTTGAATAGCAAATGGCTGGTGGTTGATGGTTCGTAATGGTTGATGATTGATGGTTGGTGGTAATAAATGGTAATAAGGGGCAGCATTGGCCAACAATGGCTTACAAGTGCTATAGTAACGCTTACCATCAATTGTGATGGTCTCATATGGCTGCCACCATTGCCAGGGTTTGCGGCTACTATTGCAATGGCTCACAACTGCTTATTGTGATGCAAAACGATGGCTAACAGTGTGTAAACCAATGCTTAAAAATGCATTATGCTTACAAACTGCTAGCAACAGTTACTACCAACAGTGCTCAGCAGTAAGCATTACGCATTCTTATCTGATAAGGTGCTACCAACCGTGCTCAGATGTGCTCAGTCAAGTCTTCTGATGAGGGCCCTCAGCTCGCGCCATCGGACAGTTGGTTCACCGTTCGCCCTGGCAGCTTCGCGGCTTCGCCTGTCGACTTCATCGACGCTTGCGTCGACATGCGCCGCGCCGGCTTGCGCTTGGGCGCGTCGTCGGGGGGGTCGCCAGTGGGTGCGACGGCGCCAGCGCCTCCGTCCGGAGCGGACTTCCTGCAGCAAATGAATGGTCAACGCACGGGTCAAACGGGAATGAACTCCGGGGCAGTGCTTAGTTAATATTGGTTGAATCATGTTGGATCAACTAAGCTTTGATTAGTTAAGCTAGCCATAGTGAAGTCAACCAATCAACCAAGTATTCATGGGATAGCAACCTTATACAAATGATTGATCATTTAGTTTCAATCAGGAGTGCTTCGTCAACTTAATGATTAATTGGTCAATGGCTCATGGGCGGTAAGCTTACTAAAATGGTCATCAACTAGGAGGGTTTAGTAAGTCACATCATCAACTAATGGTGGTCAGGGTCAGGTCAATGTTTTGCAAGCCGCGAATAGACGGCCCGCCGTTGGTACTGGAGTTGCTTTTTTGCTGACATGTACTCCCATATCATCATTTTCAACATTCATTCTCTGCACCACAAGCACCAAATCTATTCCTGGTGTGCTCTTACCAAGTGTGATCATTCCCAAAAGGAGTTTGAATAATCTTCAGCCCAAACCCGGGTAGCGGAATTCAAAGCCTGGACGAAACAAGACCCTGTACTCTCTCATAGGTAGGGCCATCCGGTGAACATCGCCACCCTGTTCTCCTATGGCCTTCCTATGCCTCAACACTTGCTTTATACCTACATCTATCTGTATCTGGCATCATGTTGAGTTTGAAAACAATCATGTGTCCCTATCGCAGGAGACCAAGGAATGCCATGCCACCATTCTTATTGACCATCATTCACCATGCCTAGCCAGCTAATAACCGGCAGTAACATTGATACTCATCCAGATGTATCACTGTATCACTGTTAAAATAAAATTCACCATGATCACATCGCACCTGGCGACAAAGTGATGGTGGTGCGCGACCCATGCTTTCACCTCCCAGTTCAAGGTTGGTCAATAAGCCAATGTACAAACTACCTGCTACCTGGAAAATGCGCAAAACGCCTTCGGACAAATCGATTTCAAAGCACCTTTCCACCCTTTGCCAGGAAACCGGGCAAATATATCCAGCATACATGGTAAGCATGGTGAACCTGAGTCATAACCTACTGTAAGTTAACTACTTGGGTGAACTAACCTGAGTGAACTCACCCAACTGGGAGGATATCCATTTTGCACCAACAACCTGCCACCTGCGTTGTGCTTGAGACCCCATGGCCCTTGAGTCATGGAGGCCACCGAGGACATGCGCCGCGGCTTCGGCTTGGGCGTGGGCTTCGGGCTGTCGTTCGGGGTCTCATCCGCAGAAATGGGAGGCAACGACCTCGGGTGCAAAATCTCGTGCGAAAACAGGGGGTTGGTGGTAGAGGAATGGTGAATTGACAGGATCAATGAATGAATGAATGAATGAATGACTGGTAATCGGTTCAATACAAAGTAATAAAGGGCGATAGTAGGCTGACAATGGTTGATGATGATTGAGGATAGTTAATAATGGTTGATTGATGGTTGATAACCATGACTGAACACGTGGATATAGGTCACATTTTATACAGTACCCCAAAGATTGAACACCTTAGTAGGTAGTCATGGTTGATAGTATGTTGATACTCCATGTAACTAACACTATGGTCAATCATAGGTGGTAGCAGGTTGATGATGCTTGATGATGATTATGATGATGATCATGATGGATAATAATCATGCTTCATGTTTGGCCACTATGGCTGATCGAATCATAATGGTGAAATTAGGGATCAACAATCATTGCTAGTGACTGACCAGCAAGAATACAGAACATATTTAACTCTGAAATAATATGACTTTCCATATGGTTGATGAGGGGCAATCATGGTTGATGCTTGGTAACCATGGTTGAACATGAATATCGTTGAACAGGAATATTGGCTATGTGTAAAAATAAGTTTCACATTGACATGTGCATACATGTAAATAAATATAAATCAGTGGTAATTTAGATGTACTGTTTCCTGCTCATGGTAGCCGGGCCCTAATCCCCGTGAAACCGAAAGGATGGATGAACATCCCAAACGTTGGACTGCTTTGGCCATGGAAAGGGATGCACGGCGTGAAACCGCGGCAATTTATCATGGCATTCATGCTCATAATGGTGGACCTTTCATATTCTACATTGGCCACTGATGCCTCGAAGCCCTGGTAAGAGCATCTTCTTTGAAAACTCCCCGCGTTTTTCATTGATTCATCTCTCTCCATCGCTATCTCGGGGTCCGAGTCTGCCTGGGGTTGAAGCGAGAAAGTGCATCACTGAGTTCATGGTTCATCATTTGTTCATATTTTTGCGCTGTTCTCTTTCAATTGTGCATGTTTTTGTTCGAAAGCATGAAAAAAACCAGATGATAATCCCATGACAAACAGCAATTGATGTTTGGCTGCCTGGCCTGGAGATCTCTTAGTGCTAGCCAGGAGTGCTGGATTGAGTGTGATGTGCCAGCACTGCTGGCTGAGACACAGCCATAGATGTATATAGTAGGTGGTCTCACCTGCAATTTTCGCATACAGTTGAACCTTAGATTGCATGACAAGATGTTTCATTGCATCACCTTGCTATGCACTGCCTTACGTTACAGTACGCTACATAAATTGCCATGCATTACAAGACCGTGCATTGCACCACATCGCCATACCCCACATTACATTATTACATTCTCCAATTTTAAATCATAAGTATACTGGAACTAATTTAATCTTAACCCCCACTAGGGCCTTGGGGGCTTGGCGCCCTATACATGTTGGAGTTCGTGTTGAGGCTTTCGTTGTGCAAACCTGCTATCCGACTTGTGCAAGTTGAATGGGAACATCTCATCACTGAACCCAATGGATACAGTGCGCTACATGTTGGAAATCTCCATTCCCCACGGGCTTTACCATGCCCACCTCAGGTGGTGCACGTGACCAACTCCCCCGGTGGAGATCCCACCGCTGCCGCCGCGTCGCATGCGGCGTTTCAAGTTGGGAGCGCTGTGCATCTTCGGCAGAGCGGCGGGGCGCCCCGAGGCGTGCAGCTCCTAAGGCGAGACCCACCGGCTGTGCCCTTGGGTTGGGAAGTGATGTCATGAGGGACGTATCTTGCAGAGATACCACCTGTAAATGGCTGATGATGTTGATTTCATTTGATTCATAGATTCTCAGTTCTGGGTTGTTTTCATGCCCAAGGCATCCCAAGACTATCAGGCATACAATGATTTCAAGGCAGTCGACCGACCAGGAGGAATCTGCTATTGCTCAAACATGGCTATGGCATGAACATGTCCTATCACTCCTCTAGGTCTGAGAACGATCAACACAGGCTCCGATTTGGTGTGCGCTGAATTACGCGGGCATTATCGGATGTCATTTGGACATGATAAGCCAAGTGGGCTGACATGGGAATCATGTTGCTTCTTTTTGATTTGGAATGATTGTTTCGCAGTCCCACAAAACAAGGAACCATCAATTGAAGCACAGCCAGCAATCAATGTTGAGGATCCCAATGCTGGGTATCCCCAAGCCGAGAACGGCTCATGGAGGTGTCCATGAATAGCAAACTCCCCTCCATATCGTTTTTCCGCGCAGAAATTCCGGAGCCTGGGGGAGGGTCCAATGTAACAATGTACAATTTCGGTTCAACGGTCAAACTGCCATGATTACCATGAGAGCCACCTCTGATCATGTAGTTTCACAAGGTAAGTCCATGAAAACAGTTGATGCGCACACGTCACCAACAAACACCTATATGCAAATTTGCCGAACTAAAAATGAAACATTACACTGTTTGGGGCGGTGCTTGCGGGGAGTGATAGCTTTTGAACACCACAATATGATGAGCAACGGCAAAAGAGGAAACAAAGCAAAACAAAACATGAATGAACAAAATGTGAAAGCATCATCAAACATTGCATGAAAACATGAACTTGGTGGCTTGAAAGGATGCCCTGCTGAAACCCACCCATTGTGTACCAAACCTGAAGGCCCTTCACCGGTGCTCCCATGTCTCCTGGCTCGAAAGTCTTCGGAGCTGCCTGGTACGGAAGGCGTTGGGGCTGCCCTAGCACGAAGGTCTGTGATTGTCAGGTGGTCATGCAATAGACGTACTCACTTGTGGACACAACATCTGCAAAAATACATATATACAGTACACTTGTATCCTATGATATTTCATGCATTTACGCATCCATATCATCTATCATGAAGATTTTTATGGTGCACATGAACATGAAAATTGACCAACGACTCTAATACGGTGATTCATTATATTCATTCTGGGAATGATGCCCCTCATGTGGAACTATGGGCGACGAACCGGCCAACAGTCGCAGTCAGGCGCCCTGGCACCTGGTCGGACTGGGGCTACCCTCGGACTCATCCAGAGCGAGGGAAAGTTGACTGGAAGCACGCCTGGAGGCAAGGTGTCAAGCCACGGTTCGACCTCCAACTGCAAACCACATCAATCCGATGGGTTGGTCCAAAGCTATGGCGTACCCTCCAGAAACGGCCAGTTTCCCTATCAATGGCGACCTGAACTTGGCAAGCCGGTACCACCATTGTGAACAAACCACTGTCTTCAAAAGGATGGTCAAAAGCAGACCGGTATGCCATTATAAGCTCGAAGGGACGGTATCAGCAGGCACGCCTCTTGAAGACCCAGGAAGTTGCTAGCAAGAAACAACTTTCATGTTGGGGATCACATGCCTCGAGCCTGCCTGCCGTTTCTGCAAAATACGTGACTTTGGCTTAAAAACTCCCAAGCCAATCTTGATGGCAAACAGCAACATATGCACCAAAGACAGCAGTTTCATCTCTCTCTCCATCGCCAAGCCGCAACCATTTGTAACATGTATAAATATAGCTGGTTACAATTCTTGGATTCGTCCTCGCATCTTTGCCTGAACTTGACGATCAGAATGACCGGTGCCCATTGAAGTGGCTTCTGAGTTGACCATTGGTGGGGGGTTTTCCGACACCACAGCCATCCCACTGCGGCCTGGGACCTGTCTTCAAGGAAGACATCGAGCCCTGTGTTGACAGCTGAGTCGTGTTCATACTGTTTTGGCCTTGGCGCGACCTCTCTCAGCGGGCTGATTGAAGCACACCGCATACATGGTGGTTTCTCAGGTTATAGACGTACCCCCAGTTATCATCCAGCTTATTGACCATCATCAGAAATAAGCCAACTAATTTCTAGATTCCTTATTTTGAGAAATGCCCAAATGAGGAACTGGGGATATCAAAATCATAAACCTCCTGAAGTACTGAAAAAGAAGGAAGCTTCTGCATACAAAGTGGCTGGAGAGCACTTTTCCTCAGTCAGTGGCGAACAGCACACAAAGAATCAAAAACCATCCAGTGTTTCAACACTTGTTACACCTGGCTAAAAACATCGTTTATCCTGCTTGGAAAGGCTAACAAGACAAAGCTGACAAGCAAACAGCCATCAAAACAAGTAACTCGCAGCTTCCTTGCTTCATACCTGAAAATTGTCAGCTTTCCCCGTGCAAATGCCCACCACACAGATTTGTTTGAGAGGAATTGCTGCAGTGATGGTAGACATTTGGTAGACCTGGTGACCACAAACGGCGGCCAGGTTTCCTTTCGCCTCGAGAGGGCTATTGACCTTGGACGCCCAGACTGCACGCATGGTCACGCGTGTGTCCTGATTGGGGGATTCGGTGGTCTGATGGGCTTCCACCAACGCAACGCACCGACAGGTGAGCTGAACACTAACAGACTAGATGCTACTGTGAGGGAACATTACTGCATGATTCAAGATGCACTTGAAGTAATCCTTGTTGGGCATAGAGTCCGAAGGTCTGTGGGTAGAAGATGCACTAGCACTCACCAGGGCATTACAGTGTACTTACATTAGCAAGGCTGTCGCAGTGGACCAGTCTTTGGAGGATCTAGGGGCGGACGGTTGCTATCTTCCCCACGAAATCGGATCACTTCGGAATGGGATGTCGAGGGGAACTGAAAATCCAACCAATACAGCAGGGGTTCCGGGAAGATGGTGCAAACAGTCACTATCGGATGCACCTGCTGTGCATGTGATTCCTTCCAGTACGTTTTCTCAATGTTCAAACATAGAACCCTTGGACAAATCACCAAGCAGCACCTACATCTGTGGGAATGTCGCTGCAGGACAATGCCGCAACTTCATTCTCTACACCTTTCTTTTAGAATCCGGTTCCAAAGGAGCTCCTTGTTTTTCCCAGTGTTTTCTTCATATGTCATGCCACTGTTTTGCAAACATTTATTCGAATTGAAGATCACCATCTGAACGCGGATCTTTGTCAACTTAGAAGACGTCACAAGTAGAGCTAAGGAGAAAACCTACGCAACAAAAGCATAAAGAATCACAAATGATAGTAAAACCAGATCACCAGAGTTCCATTGCATTGCTTACTGAGGTACGACTTCCAGGAAAACCTTCGGCGAAACTAACTACGATGAATACTGTGCTTGGAATGAGGTACGACAAAGTCAAGTTACTCTACCGGTGCTCATCGCGGACGGATTAGACTCATCATGGTGTATTGATGCGAAAGATCTTGCACCATCCCCAGTAACTGTTTGGCTGGTGGTTAAGCCATCCCAAAAGACTTTGTTGATCAACCATCCCAAAAAATAAACATTGCCCAAAACTAAAACCTAAATTTAACTATAGTTATCTGTTTCCACAGATCTCCCGGAAACAACTTGGTGGTCACAAGCCCTGGACATCCGCTACGTGCATTCAAAGCTGCTGTTGGGGAATCTGGTAGCTCTTCAGTTTCCAACCTGGTTGCAGCTGAAGTCTGTCGAGTGTCTCCAAGAAATTTTGGAAACTCAACGACAGGAAGGATCCTAAATCACATACACGCAGCAAGAGGCAATACATACAACCCGTACATGCCGCGCGACAACATCTGTTCGTCCCTCTCATGCATGTGTCCAGCGAAAAGTGTCGGTGGGGGGATCAAGGGCAAACACCCTTTTCAACGGGAGATCCAGCAGTTGAGACCCCCTTGTGTGGTTCATCAACAGCTCTCCCTTTATATCACAATGATGTTCACCACAATGTAGTTCGCTCTTGTCCCATTACTTTAATCTATCTTTGTTACTTGGTGGCTTCTCAAAGAGGGGCTACCATATTGGCATGATTGGGGGGTCCTTCTAATTTGAGAAACGCCTTTGTTTGTTCGGAAATAAGGGGACCACCCAATATCCATCCCGTATTGTCATTTGGGTCATTTTCTATCCTCTTGCCCTGTGATTGACCGTGGTTAGGCGTTACCAGGAGCCAGATCTCCCATTTGGTCGCTAATCTCCAGGACCCTGTGGCCAAGCTGCGTCTGAGATGCGGAGGCCCTTCGTCCCCGGGTTTTGGCCAAAGAAGCTCTACGACGACTTGGAGTCTTCCTGAGAGCAGCGATTTTGACCAACCATGCATGGCGAAAACGCAGCATGAAGCAGATATGGCTAATCAGAAATCATCTTGGGTCGCAAATCCAAATATTTGTATGGATTAGTAACAGCTACTGTAAGACTTGTTATGAGCAAGGAATGAAGACTGGCAAGTCAACCGCCACAGATGATGAATCAACTTTTGGGCCTGTTGGCTCGCTACAGCAGTCATCTCATCAGCTTACCTCACCGGTGCAACCTCGCACTCCTGGCTGCTGAGAAACCAAGAACAAACAGCGTCTTCAGCGGCCATCACGTAGCCATAACATCATGCAGTTATGTCCAACATAGCTAGAAGTATATGAAAGCGGGCGATTTTCACTGAGAAGGTTACAAGTTACCCCCAAGAAATCCTTGATCATCTTCTGGGGGGAGGCGCGTCATTTGTGGATGACCTGGTGGCGCTGATGGCACACACACAATATATATATATATATATATAACATATGAACATATTTTTGTACCTGTATATAATATATGCCAGTGTGCACATGCCAATGTACTACATACACATTTGTATATGTATATCTAAGGGCATATCAAGTGGTGATTGTTCATAATTAATTGTCGATCAACATGCAGAGTGTTGAAAACACCTACTTTCTTGTAACGCAGTCATCACAAAGCTGCCAATTGTGTAGTTGAATGTGGGTCAATGGAAGGGCCAAGTCAAAAAGTTACCGGGTTTGTTGGGGTTGGCAGCTCGACAAAGCAGACCACAAAGCAAGTCTGTTGTTTTCCACATTCCCTTGGGCAATCAAAATCGAAAGAGGCGCCCATAATTGTCCAAAGGGACTTGAAGACATTTTCCAGTGAAGTAGGTAGAGCTTGTTGATATGCTGTCAAATATTAGCAAGTGAGGCAGCCACAACATGATTCGACCAAGTGCTTTTGTTATCTTTTGTTGTTCCCCAGTTTTTGCTGGAGCACGATTTCATTAACTTTCTGAAGCGTTGGCAGCTGTTCCGCTTCCAAAACTTGCAGCTGTCATTCTCTCGGATCAGCCCCCACCGGAGCTTTTACCTGTGTAACACTTGCACCCTGTTGACATCGGTGAAGCAAACATAGCTGGGATTCAATGTTTACTTACTTTTTTCGGCCAGGCCTTCCCACGGTTTGCTGTAGGGCAATTGCTACATCTTTTCGCAAAAGATCTGGAAAACATGAGTCTTCCCCAAATTCTGCATTGCATCAATGCAGAAGTACGAACAAGTGAGCGGGAAAGTCAACTCAATATCAACCTAAGACAAATATCAAAACTATGACGCCAATGCCCACCTATACATGTCCATCATATCTCTCCATAATCGCTGGTGCCAAGAGTCTTCACCTTCTCCTCTACCACAGCCCCTGGCAGATCGATTTCATCCAGCTCCGAGTCCGACGATGGAGGACTGGGTTCCATGGCCAATGGTGGTGGCACCACGGTCTCCACTCCTCACCGATGGGTCGTCACTCAGTGGCTTCTTGGCGCGTAAGCCCAACTTTCTTCAAACTAGCCGCCACTAGCCTCTGGGAAACCAACCTGGAACCCAACAATGGGCATTTGCTTGGAAAACCAACTAGGAATCGTGGATTCTCCTTTGATTCTCCTTTTCCAGGTTAGGTTACCGTGGCGTATCGGAAGGATGCCATTTGGGTGTCGACGGGGTGCAAACTGACCGCGCAAGTGGACATGATGCGCCCGGCAGTTGAAGCATGATGTTGTGCATACATGATCTCAGCCATCGGTGATGACACGGCCACAACTTGCATATCCATGGTTCCAAAGAGGGCGGACATGTTCAAAAATCAGGGCATCACCTTGATGGTTGTGGGGATCAACCGAAGGTTCATTGAGTTTGTCCATACATGCTTGGTTGACCCAAAAATTGGGTGCCCTGTCAACACTGTTTTGGTCTGCTTTATCCTTCCCTCAACGCTCCAGTTCTAGAAAAACAAGAGTTGGGAAGTTGTTTCGAAAAACAGCCACTGTCATGGCTGGCTCACCCTTTACAGTTGCTTCCATAGGTTTGTAATCCACCCTCTGAGGGCGGCAGGAGCGATGGGCATCAAAGAAATGGGGTAAAGTGAGGAATTGCAAGGGCGATGGCTGTGAGTCCCTTGTACCCTGGCGGCCATCCTGTCAATGACCAAACTATGTTCATCCATCAATTTTTGGGACTTAATCCTTTCCCTTCCACGATCTTCCATCTACATTCTGATGCTTCCACTGATTCTCAGGGCCCCACGCCCAACCCCTCTCCTCCCCTCCCCCAAAGGTGTCATCGCCCAAGTCCTCCCCCAACGATCCGCCAAGAGACCCACGGATCCAGTCATAGACCCGTTGCTGGTCCGCCGCGGCAGCGTTGGCGTGCTCTCATCGCCCAGGCAGTACCTGCCACCGCTGGCTGCATTTTTTCGTGCATGGGAACGAAGTAAACCTTGCCTTTGGGCATCCTCAAACACTTCGACTAATCATGCAAACACAGAGAGAGGTATATGTATACACTGGCATGTATGAACTCAATTGAACTCAAACATTCGGAAGTGGTAAAGAGTTTTCAGCACACACTCAGAGTTCAAATGTTCGAATGAAGTCACACATGGGGACATATAGATGTGCAAATATAAGCATCTGTATGCGCTAAGAGCAAACAAAATACATACACATATGTCGACTTGGCGCATTTCAATCAATCCCCAAAATCGACAGCTCCAAATCTGTAGCACAGCAGGAGCGCCACAGTCATGCTCAGGGGGGCCCTAGGGGCCTCTCGTTCTGAAAGCAAGAAGTGCAAATGCCCAAGGCGTGCCCCATCTTCCAACAACTGGCGCAAGCATAGAATTTCTGTTCGCCATGGGCTTCCTGGACTGGGAAGGTCATCGTCGGGTTGTTGGGATGGTTGGTCTAATTGGTTGGTTGTTGGTTGGCTATTGGTTGGTTACCCTCGGGTAAACCGACCTGGAAGTCTGGAAGTCAAATATCGCCATAGCTACAGGTGGACGTCGAAGACCAAACCAGTAATCCGAAAACCATCAATACTCAATGGAACGCACCAGTCATGGCTAAGGCAAAAAAGGTCAGAACCAAAAGCTCGAATCCCAATGTGAACGCTTCAACACTGAGATCTCCAAATGAGATCACCTTTAAGTGGTTGATCTTCCATTTGTAGATTAGTTTACCGCAGGGCAAAGCAAGTAACATGCCAGGCATGCCAGACATCGTACAACTGATGCATGGGACTGATGCAGGAAGCAGGGAAAGCTGAAGCACTTAATATCCAAACTGGATACGGAAACAGGCACTAAGTACAGAGAATCAATCTGCATTTTGACCTCTCCATACTCTGCACTGAATGAACATTAGATTTCCTGTAGGTGGCATACACCATACTGCCATCAAAAACGGGAGGCAAGATCCAGGTTGTCAGACAACCCAACGGGCCCCGGGTTAAAATCGATGATGCAAAATCCCCACTAGTCATGATCAACATGCCTCCGGAAGATCTTTCGCTATGTCACAGAAAGTGTTTTGCGGCGTTCCGTGTGTTCTAACTGTGACATGTAGGAGCTGTGGTCCGGGAGCAGAACTGACGGTGTAAAGCTGATTGGCAGAGGATTTTTCAACCTCCTTACAGCTGTCCTTCGAAGAAAGGGCATCTCTGACTGGGTACAGTGTGACTCCTTGTGGTGCAAACCTGGCGCCTGAAGTTGCCATGCTTCAGTTACCTGCATAACTATAATATATAACCCTGCCAAGCAGCTGGTAGCAAAGCAGTTCTATGGTAACCTCCAGTTGGAAATGAAAATGCAAATCAGCGATAGAGAGATTAGATTGGGATTTAGATTTAGATTAGACCTAGATAGAGAGCAAACAATCTGCCTGCCCAGTTTCCACAATGAACTGCCCACAAGAGCTGCAGTTCAACTTCGCCGGGGCAGCTCGGTGGTCGCCTTTTCCACTGTGAAACGCTTGGCCCACGCCTGGGTTGGGCGGGTCGCCCCGGGATGCGGTTTCTCCATGGATGTCTGGTGGAACCACGGGGGGAACAGGTCGCACACATGAGTAGTGGCTACCTCTTGCTATGATTAATCGATAGGAATATTAGCCATTACTGACTAGTCAACATTAGCAATGTAGTTGGGTAATACTGCTGAGTATACTCAACATTAGCAATGACTCACCAGTATTAACCAACTACTTGTTGCCATAATGTAGTTAAGTGATTAACCTTGATTAACTACTATTCAGCACGAGATTCACCAATATTAACCATTGTTGATCATCACTGACTGTTGCCACTATCAAGTTACTCACCAAGTTAAAGCTTCAGTCACTACAAGCCGATTCAAGGGCGGCGCTGTGCCTCTGGAAGCTCACCGATGGAGACTCATGATGCAACATGCCAGGGAAACACGCCAGTGGAGAATGGTTGAGTAGACAAGCTGCGATTGATGAATGTTCTCCATAGCTCAACTATAGCCTGTTTAGTCAATGATCTCAATGCTGCAGACTATAGCTAATAATCGCAAATCATGAACAAGACATGGTCAAGGATGGCTGAGAAAGGTTGATGAAAAGGCAAACAAACATAGCCAACAGCAAAATGGGTTAACACCAACACCGAGAACTGGGCATTAGTATTACCTTGCCTCTTTTTTGCACCATGCCACATGTGGAAATACCAAAGAAAGTTGTCACATCTCCAGCTGCAATGCATGGAATTGTTTAACCCCAGGTTATTGTCAACAAGTTGGAGGTCACCTGCTGCTAGCCCCTAACTCGTTGACCCCTAAGGAGGACAAGTTGATTATAGCTTGCAAGTGTCATCGTAAGGTCAATCTGTCATTGTCATACTCGGTTAATCCTGTAACTTGCCGAATCGTCAACGCCAAGGAACTGAATGCCTTGATAAAATCAGATGACTTGCACGCCTGCTGTGGGCCCGCCCCGGCATCATGGGAGCTGGTTGGGTTTCACCCCACCCTGAAAGCTACTGAGGGCTGAGCCCCATGCGATTGCATTGTAGTGGCACGATCTAATTTATAATATTAGCCATCTCCAGTGCCTGAAGTCCGGCTAATCAGTAATTAATGGCAAGCGAGTCATGATAAGCATAATTTACATCATGAACTACCTACTCATGAGATCAATATCCTAACTCGATTGTTCAAGGAATGGCGTTGGCATGTCTGCATCGGCAGTCTCCTGATACAATCAAATGCTTTTTTTGGTTCTACAGCTCTAGAATGTTATAGATGTGTTGGTCCGACTCCAAATATGCAGGGAAGGTTGGATTGTGCAAACGCCAGCTACTACGCATCCGACCATTTTCAGGTTGTTTTGGATCCCAACCATTGAAGACATGATCCAATTGGTCAATCGCTGCCTCAGCTCTAAATAGCCATTTGGCCCAAAAGGATTTTCTTCTCACACCAGCAAAATATATCGGTAACTCTGCACTCCTGTAATTCCCTATTTCCTGCGTCCAAACGTATATGTGTACACAAATGCAGGATTTTTTCTATATTCAAAAACGTTCAAAAAGAACCAATGTCCGCGGGAGCCTGGTCAGCTAACATCATTGGCCGAGGATTGTGCAGCTGGAACTGACTGAAGCCGCTTGACTACGCACGCGTTGCGCGAAGGAGCCACGCCTTCTGGTGATTGATGATGGCAGCAGGATTTGACCGTCGAGTCGCCCAATTCCCGGCACCATCACCATCCTGTGGGAGCTGGTGAGTGATCCAGCTGGGGGCATTCCTTCCGCCCGGTAGATCTAATAGCTCGCTGCATCCAACATTTCGCTTGACAGTTTTTGGGGCCCAGCTGTGCTCGATGATGTCTGGTTGCCAAAGGGTAACCATTCCCTTAAAGGTAACAGGCAGGAAAGTCCACAGCAAGAATTGGTCGTGATCATATCCCCCAAGGCCTCCCTTATGTAGTCTTGCCTGTGGTAATTCTCTGGTTCAAAAAATGTTCAGGCGACATGGGTGATCATGGATAATCAAGTACGAGCAGTTGTTACTGTCAAGTACTTAGCCTTTGCACCAAAGTCAAAAAGAGTCAAAAAAGGAAGGTCTTCAGCATCCCAAACTTGGTTTATATCCAGGTTTCAGGTGCCAATCATGAGGCTTGGAGGGTCGGACTATGATTTGTCTAGCGGCTGGCGGTGCTCACACAGGATGACTACCCTCAAGCAAATAGTATCTGAACCAGTTGAACCGGCAACGGCCTCAGCAAATCTCGGCAGTACAATGGCCTAGCTGACTGGCCACAAATATACTCCTGGGGTCATGGTTGATATTGACCACCCCCTCTCTCCCTCCAGCGTCCCCTAACGAGAGTTGTTGCTCAAAATGCTGGCTTTCATCTTATCTACTTAGAGCCTTTTGCTGCCATATCGTATGTTTTCGTTCTGGACTTTGCCAGTTTGCCTGCTATTATTGGCATCGACTCCACCCATTACGTGCCCGCGTTGGCAGAAAAAAATAATCATACCAAAGAGAAGCCGTATGCTTCAGTAACTTTATTCCTTAGTCTGATATCTCTGAAATTGCCGCTATTCCCATTTTTGGAGACAGCCTCGACCCACAGGAATGTCCCGATCGTGTTGTCCGATCTTTTCAGTACCCAACATGCCCGACGTATCATACATAATGTCAGTCGCCATCCCAAGGCTTCGAACTGGAACTTCACCAAATTCTTGGCACTCCCTATCACTCTGTATTCCAAGCCTGTGGTTCATCAAAAGTACGGGCAATTTTCACGGCAACGTCTGCCGTCCACCAGCTATACGTGAGCATCCAAACAAAACTGACTCCAACAACACCCGGGTAGTTCTCTCGGAGAACTCAAACTTGCAGAATCCTTCACCGATGGAGAGTTCCAGGGAGGGGAAGTCACATTGCTGCATACTTGCATCCAACATAGGCAGCCAAACAGCTAGATGTATGCTGCATATGTCTGCGTACACAGTTTCATTACATATGTGCACCTATGTTGAGCATCTGAAGGGTTACAGGGTGAAAATGCATACGTGTATCTACAATAACAGTTGGGGGACCCGCCTGGTAGGTGTGTTTATTATTGCTCTTATTAGCCATCAACCATCCAACACTATTTTTGTGTTTGATCAGACCTTTAGAAACCAACAAGATTATCAACACCAATGGTTCATTAATAGGTACCAAGCCGTATTAACCAACACAGAAATCGTTCTATAACAAAATGGTTCTACATTAGTCCTAATTACATTGACTACCAATCATTGGGAACCACTCTCAACCATTTTCAACCATTCTGACCCATTATTAACCACTATTGACCATCTGCTGCTGCGGGGTGCGCACCGACACAGAGACCGAGCAACCACTATTGACCATGATATTGTTGCTTTTTGTCAAGCAACTATTAGTCATGATACCGTTGCTTTTTTGTCAAGCAACTATCATTCATGATATCATTGCTTTTTTTGTCAAGCAACTATTAGCCATGATATGGATGTTCGTTCAAAAGCAAATATGAACCATATTGTTGCTTACTACAGGAAAATATGAACCATGATGAACCATGATGAACCATGGTGAACCATGATTTCCAGAAATGTCCGTCTCCTCCCCCAGCCTGCGAGAATCTCCTGAAGAGGCTCGCGACAATCGCCTCGAGATCGGCGGGGGGGGGGGGGGGGGGCCCCCCCGGGGGCCCCAAAAATGGCAGGCCTTCGGAAGGCCAAGATATGTCAACTTCCAGGGAACCATCCAGAAATAGCAATCTGAGAGTGAACTTGGATGACAACACATGCAGTATGATGGTTTCAGCTTGAGATTAATGATCCCACAAATTCATGGAGTGAAAGAATTGGCTTATCTCGAAGGCGCGTGGGCTCAAGTTGACGATGCCACCTGCTTTTCTCTTGAACTGTGGAGTTGTTGGGTCCATATATACCCAGCCAAAATGGCCTGGCAGCTGGCCACAAGCATGGGAAAGACTATGTTGCGAACCCCGGTCATCAGCATTGGAACCCCTTCAGTTTGACCGCAGATGAATTGATGGGAAGCTATCATAAACTATCGACTTGTTCTCAACCATTTCTGGACAGCTTAAGCGGCTTGTCGACCAGTAACTCGCCAAGCACTCGAATAACTCACGGGGTCCCCAAGGCCAGCCAGGTGGTTTGAACGTACTGTGTCAACATGTATCAACGCAAGCAGTGGTGGAATGGATGATTGGCTGCGGTGAAACTTTATGTTCAATCTAGTCGCATGTTTTGCCGCATGTTGTTCAAAACGGATTAAGTATACAATAAGATTCAATCTACCCTCAGTTCGTGTCATGAAAATGGTTGATTGACGGGAATCCCATGGCATCAAGGAGCCTGATAAGACTTGTCTGTAGATAACACAGGTTGACCTCCGCTAAACGTCATAACTGATCAATCAAACTCTCTGAATCTTCTGCCAGGTCCAGGCGGCCTAAATAGGCATGTGCTGTTCGCAACAGTCCGCCATCCTGGAAGAAGACTGGAAGCAGGGCTTGAACCGCCAGAAGGGTCAAACCTCACAGGGACCATCGCAACGACTGAGGAAGTCAGTTGCAAAATGCTGCTGAAGCTCCACAGAAGGGAGTTCAGTGATGAACCATGACGTGCCTATTACACTCTGTGCCAACCGCGGGGATGTGGATCCAAACCATACGTAGCCCTCAGCACATGAATGAAAAGTCTAAGAGCAGTCCAGTTTTTTAATCTGGACAGTAGATTGAGTTCGTTAGACTGTCTTTGGTTCCTTCTGGCGACAACTTCAACGTGCTTTGTTGGGTATCAAATTATCATAATTATCGCTGCTCGTCTGATGCCGAAAATGCGTGCGTGCGCATTTACCGTCACTGTACGGATGCTTCAAGCACAATTCACTATTACCATCCCATTGCAACCACACTGAATAGTGCCCGATGATTGTTCGTATCGTCTTTTCAACGCACATGGTCGGCTGCTTGTCGGCCGGGAAGCCATTACAACTGTTACAACAAGCAATTCTATTGTCCATTCTGTGGAAGATCTTTGGCCAGTGTCCAAAGTACAACCGCACTGATGGCCCGAAGAACATAGCAACAAACTGCACGGCCAATATCGGCCAAACACTGAGCCAACAGGGTTTTGAAGAGTCCACAGTCAGGTTGCTTCAGTTTGGTATCTGTGTTCCGTTGGTCGGATCCTAGGGCATCACGCGCCGGAAATATTCCAATTGTTTTCCTGAGTATGCAATGATTTCCGTGTGGCTTTGAGGTTGCAGTAGCTTGTAACAGCGGATTGAATCACTGTCACAATTCTATATCAAAGCGGTCAGCAAATGTGAGGTGAGATTCTATGAATCAAAAAATTGCCCAAACGAAAAGTCGCCTTGAAAATGGCCGAATTGAAAAATATGGTCCCCAGTTGGCCATGGCTGCTATTTGGTCATCACCACTGCCTGTAAAATCACGCACCAGAAGCGCCTCCGCATTGGTGAAAGGGGAAACTTTGGAGAAATCACTGCGAAATGTGGGAGTCATGGTCTCTACAGAAGTAGATGCATGGTCACCTGCAGGGAGTCTCATGGGTTGGCGTAGCTTCGCATCATGGAGTCTTGCTGTGGCTTATGCGCTGAGGCATCGCGCCCAGAAGGGCTGTGACCGCATGTGGCGACTCCAGGATGGTTTGTTTCTGAGCCTTGGAGGGTCAAACACCTGGTGTCAGGGCCTGTTAGGGGTTAAGAATGATTAAAAATAAGGGTTAGACCTTCCATGGGTTTGAGTTTATGACGGTTTAACTCATTCTCTGCCTCACAATAAGGTTTAGGTTGGTTAATGCAACAAGTATTATCTAAGAATGATTTAGGTTTTTTGAGTCTGGTGTGCAGGGTCAAGAATGGTTGAGTTTATAATGATATTATATGACTCATCAACCACCTGGTGTCAACAAACCTAGCCTTAAGAATGCTTACGGGTTCAACCTTCCAGATTTTGGTTTATCATGATTCAAGCCTAGGCTTCATAAACTGATTGGCTGGGAGGTTCAGATCACGGTAAGTTTAATCCTGGTAAATAATAATGGTAGTTCAGGTTTCAAAAATTGATTGTCGTCTGGAAGGAGTTTAACCTTCCATAATGGTTTGAGAATGCTCAAAGTGCTAAAACACACTTTTGAATGACCACAATGATTTGACATCAGTGTACACCATTCTTTTGTAGTTAATTGGTAGGCTCGTCAAAGGGACTTTACTGGTTAGTAGTAGTTAATTGAGCTGATTGGCTGATGGTTTCACTGACCAAAAATTGCGTAACAACAGCGCTTGGCTTCCATTTCAATGGGTTGCAGGTCCAAAGGATGCAAAGGACCACTTTCCACATGAGATTCACCGTCAGGTGAAATCGCATCACATGATGACTGCCGCAGCAGCTTGGTATGCTAAGCATTGGTTATCATGTGTATACTGTATACACCATTGTTCACTGATGTTGCATGTCTCTTGCAGGGGAGTTGCAGATCACTGGATTGGTTCTGCTGCAGTTCTGCTGGGATTTTTTCCAAGAACACCTGGTTCGAACTTCAGGGTTTGGCACAAGTTTTCTTAGGGCAGTTGCGACCCCCAACCAAGCTCCTGACGGTCAGCAACACCAACCCACCTTGTCCTGCCAGAGTCCCACGACGTGGACCAACAGAGAGACCGACAGAAAGCTTATCAGAGAGGGTTCCCCTGGGTCCCATACAAGCGTCTGTGAGGATTGGTGCGCAAAATGGCATTAGCACAAATGAGAATAAGGACGCCTACCGTATATCATGGTATTTCAGACAATTGCTTGTAATTGACTATGTTTTCCCGCTCAAGGCCATGCATTTCGGTGAGCTGTACAATAACTGCCATGTTTCGGAAGTGGCAACCGCATAGCCGGTCCTCCAATGAGGAAGAAGAGAAAGGCACCGATGCTTAGCAAAGGGTGCAAGGTCGCAGAAGGAAAACCCATGGACAGAGGCGTGGTCTCCTGGGCGGTCGCCCCTGAAGCCCCTCACAGATGGCTGTGGATGGCTGTGGATGGCGCCTGCCCTTTGCCCATGCGGATCTGCCACCCCAGGAAAGCGCCGAAGGCCAACTGAGGATACACTGATGCCTGAGGCATGACTCACAAGGCAGCTGAGTTTCTACGGCCAATGTGGTACGACAATAGCCAGTTGGTTGGGAACTAGCTTGAACGACGAAATTCTGATACCGGTGGATGGGAAAACCATAAAAAACCTAGTGGACGTGGCGGAATCCCATAAGATGACATAAGAACTGATCATGTTTGGATACTTGGTCGTTCCATGTTGTACCATGTTGTACCTTCCTGGCTATACATCAGGTCCGGCCTCATGGCCCCCACACCACGTGCTGAGGCCAAAGCCATGGCTGCAGCATGGCCCCAATACACCACGTGCTGAGGCCAAAGCCCTGGCTGCAGCATGGCCCCAATGCAGACCTGCCTCAGGAGCCTCGGTGGCTTGAGTCGGGCCGGGCATGCCGGTACCTGGAAGTGAGGAAAGCCCACTTTATGATGGTGTTGCCAATTTTTGCCATGCTTTACCTATTAAAACACGTGATTCCTAACTTCCAGGCTTATTTGGCGGAGAATCGTCCAAATATAGCAATCTTAGTCCACCTTACCGTCTTTTCAAGTACACAGATACATACGGGTGCACATGTACAAGAAACATCAAGAAAATATGACACAAGTGCACGTGCATGTCTAGATGTGTGATTCTGATGTTCATGGAAACGTATAATTTCATGTAGTTACCCACGTCTCTGCGCATTCAAATCCATGTCAGCTGCACACACACGCACAGAACTCGTTGATTCATAATCAATCAGGCGCCTGCACACCTCAGCCTGGCAGGTATGCATGTAAAGAATGCACACAGTTGAATGCTTGCATGGCATTGCGCACTTACACGCATTTATTGCGCAGTGTGCACCGGAATATAAACTCAAGGCATAGAGCATGTTCAAGACAAGTAATGCAAAAAGGGGAGTGCTATTCAAATCGGTAAAGATCTAAGCACACATCCGCATCAGTAAAAGGTTGGCAAAGGTACACGAATCGTCTGGCATGTCTCGTTACACCAGGTGCCCCCACATCCGCCAGGAAAGGTGAATCAGCGACCCTCGAGGCGGCATAGGCCTGCCCAAAGAGACGTGGACCCGGGCGGGCACAAAAGTTCTGGGATTCTGCAACCGCGAAGTTGATTGGTCGGTAGGTTGGTAGATTGGTTGGTTGGTAGTAGGTTGGGTTGGTAGATTGGTTGGTTGGAGATCAGCCGCCAAGTTGGGTTTCCACCTCATCCTTCCCCCTTTTGTATCCTTTTGTGCCTTTTCATTGAAAGCTTCTTCAGGCTGGGGCTGAACTCCATGGTTGCTCATTAAATTACTTGAATATTTCTGTGATGCACTATTAAAAAACACTACTACAACTATGGAAATGTAAGTCAGCCAAACAGCCTGGAACAGAACGTAGTATAGTCGAAAATGAAACCAACTCACCTAGCTGGTTGAGATGGAAGAATTCAATGACCTTGTCACAGTTTAGACAGAAAGTTGATTTGTGTCCTAAACTTGGTCATTAATTGTGCATGATGCTTTCGAACAAACCATTGCCGGCCGGAAGTTTGCAAGCAAGGCATTCGTTTCCAGGTTTGATGCTTGCTATTCAATGCTATTTATTCCACTTCTCATCACCTTCAAAATAGCGGAGCATCAGCATCCACTAGTCGATCTAACAGTAGCGATAACCCAAAATTGAAAACCATCAGCTATCCCTGGTAAAATTAGAGCCGGTGTGCTTGTATTTATCACTATAGAATTAATCAAAACAATCGGTACGAATCATTACTAATCTGATACAATCATCTTGAGTAATTAACCCTATTATACACTATTGCTATGACAAAGGATCTCACACATGGGATGTCGCCCACCTCACCCTGGTCACCTCCAATGGTTCTCGAAGAAACTCCAGACCCACTGCTCTGCGACCAACGGTGCCCCGTTGCACGGCTGCGCCCCTGGGGTTGCGCGTCGTGGGAGCGACGAAGGTGAACCTGCGAGCAGCCACAAGGGCCAACCACCAACCGAAGCTGAAACCAGTTGATGGGAGATCCATATCAATGACACCCATATTTTTGCAGGTACATCACCCGCTATTTATGGTTAAACTGGTGGGAGTTTATTTAATGTTCTAATATGGATGTATTTTTATTCAAGCCCATGGCCAGCATTCGCAAGTTGATGGGTTGTGGGCTGGCGACAGCCTGGGTATCCAAATTTCCGGCGGGGGTGGTAACAACCCACCTCAAGGGTTGCCCCAACCTCCACGTGGTGAGAATGAACAACATCCCGAAGCTAGCGCGCTTCATGGCTGCAACTTTGGTGGCTGGATTGGTAGCTTGGAAACTGCATGCTGGGCCCTTGGCACGAAGTCTGTGGGGCTCCGCGTGGGAGGATATCTGCTTGTTGAAGCTTCAACCGTCATCTTTCCATCCGTCCACGTGAAGCAATGGACCTCTTCCACTTGAACCACTGGTGCGTTGGCTGCAACTGACTTCAGATCATGTCTCTTCTGACTCCGACTGGGTATCAGCTGCAAATGCACATCAAGTTCGGATAAACCCAGAGGATGCTGGCCCAAGAAATACCTACAGAAATCCTACAGTGACTCTGTGGAATTCCTCACTTTCAAATCTGCATGTGTTGGTTCATTCGCATTTCCTACAGACCTCCTCAGGTTCCCACGGGCTCTGCAAGAACATCCTTTTTTGACGGGCTAGTCCAATGCCGAAGTGAGTTTGGTAATCCAACCTTCGAGCAGGGCTGCAGGGCCCACCCCTGTTGCCAAGTTGTCAGCTATAACAACATGATGAACTTGACAATGGGAGAAACGCACCAACCAAATCCCCAAATGCCGTGGCTTGGTGCTCGTTATGGGGTCTACCCCTGGCCCGCCACAGCAGTCGCAATGATTGGTCACCGTCCAAGCCCAAAGGCTGGAAATGAACTTCCTCGCGTCGGCCCCTGTCCACTTGGATGTGTCCATGTCTGGGCGCATACCAGTCCGCACCAAATCCTTGTTTCGTCCTTGACTATTTCAAATCGCACCATTTCAAAAAGTAAATGAATAAATAAATGAACACACACACACATATGTAATGATATAAGCCACTGATTGTGTCCATTATTGACTTTGTACCAAACATGGTTTATGCAACTATTAGTTTAAACCATATGTAAATCCCACAATAATTAAATGTATGTAAATGTCTGCATGTATGCGTGCACACATAAGTACAGAAACGTACACATATATATATATATATATATGCGCACATATCTACTATATCGCATTGTTGGTAAAATACCCAACCAACCAACCAGCCAAGCCAGGCCCCTTCATGCAGCCTTGTAAGGACTCGATCAGTCCACTGCCTCATGCGGTGAGCAACAATGTGCCTCTGCAACAGTGAGCGATAGGGGTGAATATTGAAATTATACAAGTAAATCTATAATACAGGAATTAAGAAATCCTTAAGTATGCTTCCTATAGTGCAATTCCTGTTTTAGCATCAGGTGAATAGTCGGTTAAACATGGTGAATACTATGAAAATCATCTATGAATAGGTAAAAACACATGATGACAGTTCCTGATATACATCATGATTAGCTAGTGTTCATCAAATAATAAGAATAAGGATTGAGAAGGACTAATAGCAAATAAAAACGGTTGAACACGGAGGAAAGTAACCAGCAACACTGATATGCTATGGACACATCCATAAGTGATGCAAGCCCTAGATTAGCAGCTTGCTATATAGCTAGAAGGCATCTGGGGTACTCACTGCAGACTGATCCATGTGATGAATTGTCATTTCTGGTTGATCAACGGAATTTCCAACAATTCAACGATGAAGGGGGAAACCAACAACAGTGGGGATGTAACCCAAACAATAGAACACATGACCAGGGATCATAGCCGAGCATGGCACTTTCCACCTCAGCTGGTCGGAGCACCGTTGGGTCAACCGACAAAAGCGGGTTCTTGGGTGGGGTCAACGATCATTGACGACCAGCGGGCACTAACTATAGCCATGAATAAGAGCATTTTCAACAACCCCTCTTAACCAGGATTGACCTTACTGACCATGGCTACTTTGGGGGCAAGGGATCCAAACAAAAAAAACTCCTGAGTCACCGGCCATCTGAATTCTCAGCATCAGCAGTCTCTGGGACATCCTGGGCTGCGGCCCTGCCCTAGATGCACTGACAGGATACGTTTGAAATGTATGAGTTCCAAAGGTTTCAATGACAGGGAACCAGGATCCGTTTGAAAAGTAAAATAAATGATGATGAATGCTTATGAATGGGCAAATAAAGAATCTTTTGCTTTGAAACTTAAGGTGATGGAGCTACACTGCCAGGAATCCATCATCCAACCACTAGTCAAAGGACAATAGGACGATTAGTGAATGTCTGTGAGGCCTATCCCAGCAAGCTCAGGGTTCACAAAACTGGCGCAGTTGTACGCCAATATACGCCAATACCTGACTTGATGGCAATAGTGGGATATAGTCATAGTGGGATGAACAACCTGAACATCAAACACCTATCACTCATCGGCATGATTACCTGGCAATGTTATTGATTTTGAAATCCTCTTGAGCCACGCCCCATCAAGGTTCGATTTGGTCATGCAGCACCACTTTGGCCCCATTTCATGGGAATGGGAAGCTGCCATGACCATCCTCTACCAATGAATAAGAGCCGGCCGTTAGCATCGATCATCATCCAACGATTTCCAACTAATCATGAAATAGTTCCGCAGCTCCCAACATTGCTAGTCACTGCCAAGCATCGATGATTATCAACCACCTACCCTTCGCCGGAACCAACTGGATGTATCGCCGCACGACGGGACAGTCTTTCCGCAGGAGCCCGGGCCTCTGGCAGTCGGCCTTCAATTCGGGCGTCCAAGTCTTGAAGGATTTGTGTCAGCACCTGGATGCGAAATTGGGGTATATAACTGGGACAGAATCAAAGTGGTCAATGGTTTGCAACGATTAGTTTCCAGTTGCTAAGTGAGATGCACTCTGAGCGCAAACTGAGTTGGACAAAGAAAAAGCCAAGAGGTGAAGAACCAGCTGTACCAATCTTCCTCGGCTCAAACAAGTACACCAACAATCTACCAGTACGGCCACTATGTGGTACTCTACTGCTCAAGCGATTTCATTGGCCAATGGGGTCCACCATGTTGGCCATAATTCAACTAATCATCCGGACGAGCATCCCGCTGTGACACTTGATAGCGATACAAAATTATGGTACACAAGTAGTATTGGTTCGATATCCTTGTCAGTAATTACTGGCCACATCTCTACTACTGTTGGTGACCTGAACTCGTGAAGTGTTGAATGGAACTATCAAGAGTTGGATTGATGCCCAGGTCAATCATTACTGTTTTTTTTTGCACTAGCATTTTGAACCATATGACATATGCATAGCCGTCAAGCATTTACATCCCCTGGCATCAGGAACATCAAGTAGATTTTGAATACAAGAGGCTAAAACACACGCAAACACCTGAAGGTTCTTAGATTCCTTAGGAGCAGCTCGACAACAGGCATTCCCAAGTACATCTTGGATTCCCCGATCATCTACCCACCACTTTGCTAAAGGCCTACTCAACGACACAAAGTGACTCAAACATGTGTCTACCAATGATGTGGTCACCAACGGTTGCATCGACTGGTTGGAAACTGCCTACATTCCCACGGTCAGTATTCCCATGATGGATCATCAACGACTCAATTGGCATAATTCATAACTTGTAATTGTCCCCACCTGGACTGCTCAGCTTTGTGCCTACTAGTAGCACAAAACTTGAACCAAATCATGATCTCAAATCGAGAACCGTGATCTTTAATCAACCAGAGGATAGCCATTTTCCCATGTCATTCTGGATAACGACTGCTTCCCCTCTGGTAAATCATCTTGCGGAGAGCCAACCCGTGGACGCCAGTAGGTTTCAGGATGCTCAATCTGAGGTCCGGACCGCAGCGATGTAACCGCGAAATTCCAACTGGCTCAAGCCTTGAAGGATGGGGATGGGTTGCTTCTGACAGGTGGAAAAACCACCGTTTTACCGAAAAAAATGTGATGAACAAGCCAAGAAAAACATGATTTGCTTTACTGCTGATAGGTGGAGAGCATGGTTTCATCAGTTTCATCAAGAAAACGTAGAAAATGTGGTGATGAAACATGTCGTTTGTGAATTATGCTTGATCACGTATTCAATCTTGGTCATAGTCGTAGAAAAATCTTTGTCAGCGTGGTCAACAAATGCTTGGTCACCAAACATTGATGGTTACCCTTATCACCGGAGGGCTTTCAGCAATGTTGGCAGCGCCCTTGTGAATCACCCTGAGTTTGCAAGACATAGAGCCTGCACTGCAGGCCACGGTGGAACCACAAGTTTCACTTGGGACCATCTTTCGAGACGCCGCCATCGGAAGGTGTGTGGAACATGGCTTAGACTCCAGGGTTGGGAGCTGATCGGAAACGCCACTTCGGCACGTGCAAAGCACACAGCATTTTGCCACAGGTCCTTGCTGTAGATGGCTATGTACAGTATTAACATTTGCCACCAATCAAGTCTAAATCAAACATGAGCGGATTGTAATATTCAAGGAGGGGCCCCCCAGTAAGCTGAATTGGCTTGCAACCAGGGTCAACTAGGGGAACTTCAGTGGTGGTATAGATACATCTATATGTAGTGAAGCGGCTTCTAGACCAACTTATAACCAGGGAGCCCAACCTCGTAAGATCAGGGTATTACGACTCATGGTCAGCATCCATCCTTTGGAAACCCCTGTGGCCCCGCAGTGTTGCACCTGTGTCGCCTCTTCCACCGGTCACTGCCTGGTCTCCAGTGGCAGTGGCTGTTGGGCGGCAACGGCAACAACGAATGGTTGTGTAGTGTGATCAGCCGGTTGGTTGATGGTTGGTTTCAATTTTTCCGCCTCCTGCTGGGACCAATGCTCAGGGCCAGGGTTGGTATTAATGGTTGAAAGTGTGCCAACATGAAATATTCTATACAATCAGGCCATAAATCATTTTTATAATGAAAGAAGTCTGCCAAATGCTGGGTGGCTTATGATGCCAGCAATCACAACAATGTTCATGGTGGGTATGCTCGGATGTGCATTTGGAGTTCTAACTGGGTCAGAACCATGGCAACCCCCACCTCGCAAGGTGGCTTGTGATCTCTATAGCCATGGTGAATGTCATCATTTACCAAGTGAGGATACATATCCAAGCCAACCAGCCAGCTATAGCTTTGTTGTTATTTTTCCTTCGCCATCTGGAAGTGATATGTTTTCTTTTTTTGCGTGGTTGATTGTAATGGTTGGTACCATGTACATGTCCCAAATGAGCTATGGTACAAAACATGTGAGAACTCACAATATTGATCACAGTCGTCCACCAGCCAAAAGATTCACTACCAGTATTTGGGAATTACATATCTTGGGGCAATGTAGCTGGCACAAAATGAGGTCACAAAATGTTGTAGATGCAAATGTTGAAGTAAATAAATCCAAATAATGTTTTGTTTTCAACTGACTGCATATTAAATGTGCCAAATAGAAATCATCACCAAATTGGACCATCATTCAGGCTCAAACCAGGCTGCACTTGAAGCCAAGGTGCGACCTTGATATGTACGTAAACATGAACAAAGCAGCAAGTGCTTTCTTTTGTCACACATTTGCCGTGAAATTGTACGTTGTCTGTGGTTCTGAGGGAAAAATATCATCATTGACCTTCATTATCCATCTTTTGGAGGATCCTTAGCCAATTAACACCACCTTACAACACACACAAAACTACTTGCAGAAGTGTTGTCTCTAACCCAACCCCAGCAATGGCACTCCGACAGCCCCCCCGTTCTTCTTGGTCCAAGCTTCGCTGTACACATTGGCCACGCGGTCCAAGGTGCAGGAGGAGCTCACGTGAAAACGACCAAGCAACAGCTGCCTGGCCAGGTGCTGAAGGTGCTAAGGGTATGGGCCAAACCTGGGACCCTAGGCATGGGGCCAACCCCAACAAGGACCCCCAACCGTTCACATTGGGACAGTGCCGCACCTGTGCCGATCAATCAGCATCTCTGATTTTTTGCACGTGGTCAATTGCAAGATGCAGTGGGCAGTACTGTGACTAAAAGTTACCTGATCAGCTGAGGATTTTGGCGGTCACAATCCTAGTTGGCTGTTGGTTTCTCATCGGGTGTTGACGTGGATTTTGATGAAGAAAAGAAGGCGATGAGCTGAAGATTGGTGACCAGTACCATGCCATACCTTGCCACTGTACTCAAGGCGATGCCATACGCTCGCATCGAATAATCATTTGATGTCAGATTCCAGCATATAGTCAATGAAAGGGATCTTGACAGTACAAGGAAGCAACAATGCACACAAAGAACACTTATTCATCGAAACATCTTTAAACAGTGCATCCATGAATAACCAACATGAGCCTCAAAATCCAGGAAAGTCTCACCATTCTTTTGCGCCCAAGCACGTGATTTCATGAAGTTTCTCCACATCCAAGTAGTTCTTGCCTGGCCAACGATGGCGGGCAAACCGGGACAAGTAGATGGCGGTGGCCTCCCTGGTCACTGGTTGCTGGCCTCACTCTACCCCCAAGAATATCAGTCAGTTTGACCCAAGAATCCTAGCTATGAACATATTTAAAGCAGAAGTGGCCTTTTTAGTTTTATAGATCCTTCCTTCTCTAGGCCCTGGGCCTCAGCGGTTGAGTCTGACTCAAGATCATCTCGACACGCAAGTCGTCACGGGCCAACAGCAGCCCCCTATGCCCTGGTCTCAGTGACCTGAAACTTCTTGGCAAATCTGCGAAAAAAGCCTGGCAGCATCATGACATGGAGAGCAATAGGGCTCAATAGGGAAACGCGCTGGGCCAAGCGTATGATCTTTCAACCAAGGCTTGTGGCTGAACTTGTTAATGATTCAAATCATCAAACAGCAGCGACTCCCGCAACAGCAACAAGAGGCCCTCCCTGGCCCGGCGCCTGTCGCAATCAGCACCCAGGGTACTAACGTCAGAGAGGATGTTCGACGCGACCTCCTGGATGTGAAGATCTTACAAGTTGCCGCCACCAAATAATACTAATATTGCTTGATAGTGGTTAATACATGTGACTAAATGGAAATGATTATATACCTGGAAAGTCCTACTCTTTTGCTGTGCTTTGGTGTAGAGTCTATTACTTTGCCCTGCCGTGCTAGCCAGGGCCACACCCCTGCAGGGGGAAAAGAGTAGACTTTACACCAAAACACCGGCAAAGAACAAATGCAGGACGTAGTGGGTAAATCCATATATGTATATACATGCAAGTACATTTCGTACGGGTGACCCTGTCAAGCAAATTGTCCGGGATAGTCGTTAATTATTCCTGGCGTCGACGGATTTGAAGTACTTAGTTCTCACCATTGAGTCACAGAGCCACATATCGGTGTAGCGCGCGGTATCTTTCTCTCTCTCTCTCTTTCTCTCTCGCTCTTTTCCTGGCATTGATTAACAAACCGCGTGCTTGCATATCCAAACAAACAATGCAAACAAAGAAAGAGGGAGAGAGGGAGAGAGAAAGAGAGTTCAATGCGCATAGAAATGCATGTGCCAACAAGATGCGCCCCGAAACACTTCCAAAAGCCCACAAACAGGTAGGACTGCGCTTCTCAGATGCTTCTCAGTTGATCTCAGAAAATCATCATATGGTTCTACATCCTCTGACTATCTTGGCCCCCTTGCAACACAGGATTTGCTACAGGAAAATTTCCAGGTAATGTACTTATTCAACATGATTTATGGTGGTTTCCCCGTCGTCTTTCTTGTAAACCACTTGATTTGTTGCAGGAAGTTTTGACCGACCCCAAAAAAAGTGAATCTTTGAACTATTTTGAACTTAATCGAGTCATACCGAGTCCAATGACACGCTAAAAGCGCTGAAGAAAGGGCTCCCACGACTCGTGGGGCACCTCTAACACCACGCCCGCCACCCGCTGCCAGGTCTCCGCGAGCTCCGACAGTGGCCGGTCCTGCCAGCTGAGATCAGGTCTGGAAAAACTTACTGAGGCTCGTTGGGAACCCATTGGGACATGGAAGGACCCCTGGTCAAGCCCAATGGTTAACCAATGGTGTTGAATGATGGTTAAGGACTGGGCAATACGATTCACGGTGGAGATCAAAATATCAACTCACCAACTTTCAGAAACGCCTCCGCTAAATGATCACACCAGTGGAACTCCACAATCCATCGTTGTTGCAATCAACACCAGTGAAACGAAGGTGCTGATGGTGAAGCGGTGACTTTTTGTCATCGGCACCCATGGCATTTGAGGAATTTGAGTCTATGGTGCAAGTGTCGCAGAAACCGGGATCAAGATCGTGAACGGAACTCATCTGATTTTTGTAACCTGATGGCGCAGCTTTCACTAGATACTGTGTGATCAGCATCTCCTTCCACACATCTGTGGGGTCCGATAGCCACCGAGCCTTTGCTACCTTACTGTAACTGCTGGTGCCGCGGCGAGGAGATGTTCAGTGGGGAACTGCAAATGTTGCGGGCCAAAAGGCCGTCCAAGGGAACCTGGCGACCTACCCTGGTGTTTGGTTGGTTGACTTATGAAATGCCGAGGAGTAGAGTAGTCCCATATAGTCCCTATAAGTGAACATGATCACCTATCCATTTAGACACATGTCACCAAACATGCGGCAACATACCTTTCCCACATCAACATCATCTTTCACACTCATCATTGATTTCGTGCCAAGGCACATCTGGAGCATCATCTGTTTGCCCAGCGACTGTAGGCTGGCTTTCCAGTGGGCTGGCAGTGGCAATGGCTGCAGCATCTCCTTCGCAGATTGTCAGTGCAACCAGGGCTAGGCAAAGATGCTTTGTAGTGGTTAAGCAACCTTAGTTCCTGTACATGCAACCAGAATTGTCATGAGTGATCAGTCATCACCCAGCTTGATCTTTAGGGGCCATTGTATGTTGCCAGGATGCATTCATTGGCGTGAATGCCATCATCGGCAAACCCGATATTGACACAACTCGAACACTTTTCAGGCATGGCACTCCACCTGCCCAAGAATTGCCTACCGTTCCCAACCATATAGCCACAAAACGGCCTTGAGGAGCGTATGGTCCAAGATTGGCAGTCCCATCGCACCATCATTTCAATGATATCCCTGTGACGTCCAGATCAAAATAAGAGAATGCTGCACGCAGCCTGTGCCGTGACCAACTGCCTTCAATTGACCATCCATGGCGGCAACTCGCCCCAGCTTTCTTCCAGCGAAAGCTGCCATCACCACGCTGATGGCCGCGAGCTGTTCACTTCGTGGGAGAGCAGGGGCAATGGCCCCACATGTCCACCCTTCCCACGCTCCATGTGGCGCAGCCAGCGTTTTCTCGCCACCTGCAGTGGTGCAGCGGACTCCTCTAGGTTCAGGGGGCGTGTGGCTAATGTTCAAGGATAGCCAAGAAGAACAGAGTGGTTGATCAATAGTCAATGGTTGGCAAATATTAGTGGTTGGCAATAATGGCAGTCAGGTTTATAATTGAAGACGTCGATATAAGTACATTACTAAATTAGATATATTCATGACAATTATGGTAGGTAATTGTTGGGCCTTTTCCCTCTATCAAACTCTCATTGGAAAACCACAAACTAGAATTGGGCCACAGCCTGAAGGCTGGTCGATACGCTTAGGTTTGATTTTTTGCTGGCAACATTTGACAACCATATTTTGGCGCTGCCTCGCGCCGCCCCGCCCCCCAAAAGCAAGTCATTTGCCTTGCAGTTGGCTTCAACATGTTTCAATCCACATCTGACCAAGCTGGATGTCTCAGCTTGTGCAAGTCAGACACGAAAGCTGCAGTTTGCGGTGCGAGTGAAAACCCTTCTGCTTTCTGAAGCAATAAAAGTACACCACCCAAACTTCCGCAGCAAAGCCTACGCAAAACATTGCCAACCAAATGGTGGAAGAATTCACTACGAGACCAACAAATGTCACGTAGTTGAACCCCCACACGATGTACAGCGCAAGCAAAGCCACTGCAGTGAGGAACCATCCCACAAATTTCTGCCAGATTTTGCTTGACAAATTCTTGGCTACGAAACAGTTTGTTCTCAAAGCCAATGGCCAATGGCATGCAACGAAGAATGATGACACCACAATGTTCACGACCGCATTGGCGACCATGTATGATTTGACCGAAGGGTAGCCCCAAAATGAGGCTGAGATCTGACAATCAGCATGGTTGTCGCAGGCAAGTGAGGATAACACGCCACTGTAGACCAAAGGCAAACTAGCAGCGATGCAAGATTTCAGGGATATGTAATCCTCTTTACCAACCGATTCCTCGACACTTTCGCGTAGTGGGCCTCTGACATATGCGTTGAACTGCTGAATGATCTCGTCGTGGGTCGGGTAGCTTGTGATGTGCCGTATTTGGCGAAGATCACGTCTGGATGGGCACTGGACCAAAGGAGCAGCCTCGGGGGAATCGACGCCAAAGGCCACGCTGACTGGAGCTTCAAAAGCTTCATCAAAGAGGTCAAGTACTTGTTCTTCAATGGCAGCACGGTCACTCTCCGCAGTGCACTGAGCACTTCTGAAGTCAAAGTGTTCCATCTGATGAAGCATGAGTTTGTGCATCTCCAGTTTATGGATTGAAAACCAGCTGAGCGGAAAAGCAAGCAATGCAGCCGGCACCAGTGAGGATGAAATCCAGAGGTTGGCCCAGATAGCGAAAACAGTTGCTACTGAATCCCACTCGTAGTGAAAAGTGAAAGATTTCCCAGCAAAAGCCATACGCACGAGAGAGAGCGTAGTGAAGCTTGACAAGACCCATACAGGCATCCAGGTCGGCACCATGCATATGGCCTCCATATTTGCGGAAGATTTTGCACGCAAAGCCAATTCGAAGTTGCACCACAGTCTCTGAAAATAAGTTGTGTCCCACAAGACCATCATCTGAGTTGATTGAGCCACAAAGGCAGGGATGGCTTGCAGAGTGCTGGCCTTCACGTCTGCATTCGTCTGATTGACACACACCTGATCGAGCCAGAAGCTACGCGAGTCAAAGTAGTGTCCCCAAAAGTATGTCCCCAGAAACACGGACAATGGCAGGCAAAATAGAAGGCACCACTGCAATCCACTGCAGGTATGGTGGCTCCTGCGCCACACCGGGGAAGCTCCCACCTGCAAGGAAAAGCAAGATCAAAGCTCCCAGCAGGCAAGCAAGTCCAGATGTTACAATGGCCAGGTCCAAATTCAGAAAATGGCAAAATGCAAGGCGCTTCCTCCAAGAAGAACAGTGCCACGAATGACTGACGAAGAAATCCACAGTTGACACTTCAGGTAGGGAAGCGTGGTGGGAAGAGCTGCCAGAAGTATCTCCCGCCGCGCAGGTGAAACAACTGAAAATCGTCCACGCAGTTGTTGCCTTAAAGAGCCCATGTTGCTTAGCCAGTGTGACAGCCCTTTCTCGGATTTCTTGCATCCAGCTGCCACTTCACCCAGCAGCCAACATCACGGGGGAAGCTGCGAGGTAGTGAGATGTCATGTGCCTTTTCTTTGGCTCCAACACACTCAACTTTGGGAAGGTTGGCTACTCTTTGGGGGAATGGATTGGTTGAAAGGCCAACAAATGCTGCCATCAAGCTTTGATGATTGCTCGGTTGAACCAATGTGCCACCCTTGCAAAAACCTGGATGGCAAAATCTGCAGAGAAAAGTAGCAACTTTTTCTTCAACTGGACGATCTGGCCAATCTGCTGTATCATCTATCCTCTGGCAATTTGCGTCATAAAATTACTACAAATCAAGAGCGTGCATGGGATGATGATTGATCTGAAACCTCTCATAAAATCAACCTTTTCCATAGCTTTCGTCTGGCTTGGAAAGTGACACAAGGAACATATGTCCGACATAACTTGATGGACCATGAAGGACTCACTTAACGACTAAACTGAACTGACTAAACGACATTCTTGTCACCTTTCCTATGTAGCAACAAGGCCCCAGTCACCTCAGCTGAAGACTTCTCTCTGGGTGATCGGTAATCAGCGCTGGGGAGCCAACACGCGTGGAGAGACCACGTCCTAACAAGAGATAACAAGAGTATTGATCACCTCTCTGATTGACCACGGTTGGCACTAATTACATCTTGTCGGCAAGTAATCAGCATGTAGGTCATCATGTTACCATCAACCACTGACCAAAGGCTTTGGAAATCGAGCTCCGGGCCATGGGGGCGCAACCCATGGTACCATCTTGGCACCAGAATTGGTTGATTTCTGGAGGGCCCTCATATGATTCCGCGCTAACGGCCCCAATGTGTTTGTCACACCTGCATTTTGTCCCTCCCGGTGTGGCTGATTGTGCCTGATTCACATGGCTTGCCGTGATTCCCTCCAGTTCTGAATGTTCAGTTACTACCAAGAATCATATACCATAAGCTCCACATAGAATCAGTTCTACTAAGAACCATAGTAGTAGATTAAACTGGCTTCCGATAAACCACCAGTAGAATTACCATAAGCTGGCGAGTCACCATCAAATAGGGGGAGTTTGTTTTCATGGATCTACCATTCTCTGGTTGGCTACTGTTGGTCACCCTTATTGCTAGCCGTTGATGACCATCAAACAACAATCAACTAATCGTTAGCAGCCATTGACAACCAGCAACTAACTACTAACCATGAAAGCTAGCCATTGACAACCATCAACTAACATTGAAAACTAGCCATTGATTGACACTATCCTTCACCTTATTGCTCATTAGCCCTATTGCTGGTTCACCATGAGGTTCACCATGAGGTTCACGGTTCATGACCAACGGTCCCCACGGATCTGCGACAGTGGAGCTCGCGCCTGGACCCGCGCAAGGGGCAGGCTCCACCTCAGCATGGTGAGCACCGGTGCCGTGACCGGGGTGTCGCGGTAGGGAGGTCATCGATCTGCTTGGTGGATGTCAGGATCGCAGTATGGTGAATGATTCATTTTGTGTACCTTTTTGGTCATGGCGAGTTCGTGGTTAACCATTGGCTTGTAATAGTCATTGGTGGCTGTTGACATCATATACCTGGTCTATATCCTGCTCAATGTACAGGGTTGATATGAACCAGTGATAGTGGGAAATCCGAGCAACCAACTATTCAGTAGGGAAATGAGCAACCAGGCAACCAATCAAGAAAGCATCAGATCAAAAGAAAATGCCGCCAAAAAAACCATTGAGCAAGCAACGAGCGAACAAACAGCATTTGTCTCGAAAAGCCATCCAGAAAAATGCAGCAGTTGAGTTTTGATTGACAGGTCAATTGCTAACAGCTAGCAGGTAAGGAACTGGTGATTGGATTGTTGGCAGCATTCCAAGCCACCAACTAAACATTGACACAGCAATGATGATGACGACGACGATGATGATGATGATGATGATGATGACGACGATGATGATGATGATAATGATGATACTGATGGTGATGATGATGATGGTGATGATGATGATACTGATGGTGATGGTGGTGATGATGATGATGATGATGATGATGATGATGATGATGATGCTGATGCTGATAATGATGGTGATGATGGTGGTGGTGGTCGTGGTGGTGAAGATGATGATGGTCATGCTAAATTCTCGTTGATGGTGATGCGATGATAGATGATCATAGAGCATGATAGAGCGGTGATTATAGCGATGATGAGGGGGATGAACATCATAACATTCCTGTATCAAGTGACTCGTAGTTGGATGTATGTGGGATCGGTGTATATATCTTATCAGTGCTGATCCACAATGAATTGAAATGCCTAAGGTTGACAAGGCTCATGGATCGTGTCATCTGACTTTATACATTGCTTGATGGTTGGGGGATGTTGGGGGTACTGATCTTGCAATCCGGCAAGTTGCTTTGCAAATCAGTGGTCTATATCCATGTAGGTCTTCCGATTGGAACCCGTTGGGTACATGTAGGCATTGGTCCTGGGTGCACATGAGTGTACCATCAGCTCCGAGGTCAAAATTGAAACCAGCTGGGCCCAAATAGCAAGCGAGTGGGTTCAGCTCGCTGGGCTGGTGGGGTCCAAGTGACCACCTGCCATCGGGAAACTCAGCCGATGACATTCACAAGTTCCAGCGATTTCCAGCCCATGGCCATGATCCACATCATCAAGCGTGCCATCCTCAAACATCCGATTTTACCTCAACCAGTTGTTCAACCCCAAGGTCACAAGAATCTTCCCGGCACATGAATCAAGTCGCGGGCCGCACAGGTCCTGTCAGCAACAGCGATGGCTGATCAGCTATTGAATTACATTCGGCGTGATTGTTCAGTTCATCCAAAATATAATACCATATAATCAACCTCTCCCCGATTCACATACCTCTTGATACTTCTTTTCCTAACGCACCCATCGTTCAGGTTCGTCAACCCATGTTACATAACCATGATTTCGTCCCATTGGCATTGTTGATGCTGCGCCCAACCACCACCATATGGCAGCAATTAAGCCCTTGGCTGAAGCCCGACTCATGGACACCTTGATACCTAAGAAAAACAGCAATTCCACACTCAGCATGTGGAAATCCCACCCCCCAACTGCTCCTGGAGCTCTGCCCTTGGTAGGTCTCAGCTGCTTGGGAAGGTCGGCCACCTGCAGGTTGGGCGGCAGCGGCAGCGGCGGCG
>VSDK01027954.1:498231-509968 GCA_009767595.1 Symbiodinium kawagutii | reverse complement strand
TCCGGCCCCCGCCGGGCCCGCCGCCGCGTCGGCGGCAGCGCCGTTGCGGGTGTCCATGGCACATGGCCAGCTGTGACGATTTCGGGGGTCGGAGCTACTGCTAATTCTTCATTGGTTTTTTGGGATTTTTCTGGGAGAATCGCTTCTTCTTTGGAATTTCTTAGGCACTTTGCTGCTGATTCCAGTGATTCCGTGGAAAATTCAACACGCCAGCTATAGGCAGTTGTCAAAAGAACCCCTATTCCTCATTTCAACTTGCATAGTGCTGGCTGTAAGGACAAAGAAACGACTTCTTGCGCCTCCCAATGCATGGTCTCAGTTGTGGCTCGTTTTGTTCATCCGTTTTTTTCTGTGTCATGTCAGACTGGTCATGTCGAGACTGGTCATGTCGAGCCGGTGAGTCACAACCGGTTGTCCATACAACTAGTCCATTCACTACAGTAATGTCACTCATCCATTGTGCGCAAACGCAAGCACCAAGCCTACGGCAGTTCGTCACGTGAACCCAACGGAATTGATGAGTGATACATGGTGGTATCCTGAAAGCCATTACGGCTGGTTTTGCCCCCTGATGTCTGCCCAACATGTCAGTGCGTCACTGCGCACTCAACTGGCTGGAACAAACTTCTTAGTGCAGATTCAGGACTGCAGAAGGAAGATTCTTGGAATAGATGTACCAACAAACGCCAATAGATAGATTCCAGCGTATATGTATGCCGGATTTGAAAAAAAGTAAATGTAAAAATGCACATGTAAACATGCACATGTGCAAGTTTGTGCTTGAGTATTATATAATTTAATACTGTATTCCTACGGTTGTCGAATCACACTTCTGTCGTGATAGTCCGTGTAGCACTACACAACATAAAGTTCTTTGATGTGCGATCACCGCCTCATGTCTGTTGCTTTTTCTTTCCGCTGAGCCACTGAGCATCTGCGACAACTGCGCAAACAATTTGGGTACGGGTCAAAATTATAGCACCAAAGGCACTGCAAAAGTGATGATGAGTGCTGCCGAAAAAATGATAAAACATGAGTCAGTAATCAGTTGATAGATTAATTTTGACCGACACCCTATGTGATCCTATGTGCTTGGAGATTGGCCAAGCCACGTCAAGGACCTTTGAGCCCCGAACAGTCTTCGACCAGAGCTGCTCTGTGCTGTTTCAGCACTTCAGCACGTCATTGCACGTAGCAAAAACCAAGGCTAAACTACATGGGCGTCCACCGATGGATCCCTAAACCATCCCCAACTTCGTGTTGATCTCGGCAAGTTTCCAGGGACACCATTGGACAAAGCCCTAATGCGGAAGCAATTCAGCCTGGCTTGCCACAAAGCCTTGCCCAGATCTTCTTCCAACGCTTGGAAGAAGCTCTCTACAACAGTGGGATAACGTGGAACAGCCCAAGGATTGGCAGAGTTCTTTTGGCACAAGCCATGCTTGTATTGTTGCTTATTATTCACCATTTGAGTAGGTAGAACCTCCAAACAAGCCTTGTCAAACCACCAGCCATTCATGGACATGGTCCGGCTGATGCTTCAGCATATGGTGGTTGGGAAGGATTGGGTTTTGGACACCGGCGAGCTGTTTCCCGACTTCGTCCGATGGTGCTCGTAGGAGATGCGGTTGGTGCGGAGCATTTTGCCTTTGTAGCCTCGGTGTGCTCACATGTGGATACTGTCGATGAACAAGCCAGTCTGCACCGGAGGCTGTTGGTTTCTACATGTCTAAGGCCATTCAACAAGAGCGGAGGTATGTGAAGATCCCAAGTCATCTATTTCACCTTGGTGAACTCATGTTACAAGCATCACGCTTGGCTTCAACTATGCCGCAGTACTGATGGTTGATCATGGCAATGACCTACCACCGCTACCAGCCTCACCTGGGCTTTCAGAATCCAAGCGTCTCAACTGGTCGCCCCACCAATCGATGAACTCGATGTTGAGCTGCATTCTTTCTTGAGTCTCTTGATCCACCACCATTTTCTTCATCTCCTGCGCCAAAACAAACACAGCATATCCGAATCAGTGTCCCTTTGACTCTTAACTGTTACAGGGTGTGTGTGAATCTTTTGATCAGGTTGTGTTGGGATTATGCTGGTTGTGCCGCTATGGACAGTGCGATTGTCTCAGTCAGTTTGGACATTGTGATTGCCCTGTACGAACGTCATTTTCCCGTTTCCCAACTTGGGTAAAGGCGTGTGCCTGTGTAGTATTTACATGGAGAACTGGGTTGCACAGTGCATGACCGTGTAACTTTTATGGTATCAACATCCCTACTTACAATTTTCATCCATTTTCTATCCACCCATGTTTGTTGATCGATATTGATCATCAATCATTGCAACCCTTGACCAGCACAAACAATTGACAGACCCTGGTAATCCTCGCGCATAAACAGCCTATTGCCGATTCTGTTCCTCTTCGTTCTGATCGCTCTGGGGGTCGCCAACATCCACCAGGTGCAAGCCATTTTGCATTGCCACCGATAGGGGTGCCCTATGAAGTTGCTTGCTGACACTTAAGCAACTCGTATTGGTTGCTGGTTAGTTGCCACGAAAAATATGCTCGCCGAAGCCATCACCCCCCCAGGCTTGCTTGAACATGACAACTATTTGCAACACACCAGTCCCCCTCTCTCCCTCTCCATCGCCTTCAGAGCAGGTCTGCCTGAGCACGCCAATACCAATGATAATCAAATATAACCAGTCAAAGCCAGTTACAACCACCAACCATAACCACTAAGCAGTTCTAGCAACCAAGCAGTGGTAACCACCAACCACTTCTACCCAGTTGAGTACCCTTGGCCACCTCTCCCAGGCTCCTCAGGGCTTGTCCCTTGGTGATCGTGGCCTGGCCCATGGCAGGTGGGTGTCCCCCGCATGACCACCTGATCCATGCCCAGCTCCCAGGTGCCATCACTGGAAGGCGTGTGAGCTGCAGGTCAAGCTCGTGCTGAAAACATGGAAACCTAACCCTTGTGGTTTTCATGTTATTGTTTTCAAACATAACAACAACTTGTGGAATAACAAAGCAGCTGATCATCTTCCGTCATTTCCACTCTGTTGCAATAGTCTTTCCACTCTGTAGCAACGCCGTTACATCCACTATGGTTGTGGAATCACTCCAGAGTGGCTTCCGCCGCCTTTTAGATCTTTTCGTGAATGTGCCGATGACGCGGGGGTGCATATTAAATGGCTAAAACCAAAATGAAAGGTAAAACAAAAGCCCTTAAGTATACAGTGGTGAATGTGATTGACACTATGTTTGAGGGACTTGGCCCCTTCTATCTATGTGTCTAGGCATCTATGTAGCAATGTATCTATATGTACATATCTTTCTATCTACCTATCTATCTAACCTGATCTGATCCAATCTAATTTAATCTCGTTTAATCTAATCCAATCCAATTTATAATCAAATCTAACCTAATCTAATCTATCTTCATCTATCTTTCTATCTATCTATCTACCCATCCCTCTGTGGTGCAACATCACAAAATGTCCCTGGAACCTCAGTCCGTGTCAATTTTCACTTGCAAATGTGCTTGCACCATAGAGGCGTTCACTTTCTTGACATCTCAACTTCCAAAAGTGGATCGAGAATGGATTCCATGGATACTGTTTGTGAAACAATTTTGACTTGCAAAACGTCTTTGCGCCGAAGACCTCTGGACCCGCTTTGCCGAGGCTACCTTTCAACCGTCCTGGAGTTATTGAAAGCAGGTGTATAGCTTAGGACTTCCTAGCGATCTCAACAAATGCAAAGATGGAACCTGATCATTCTGAGTTGCACTGGACATCTTTGAAACCACGCTGTCAGCAACCGCTGCCCAGGGCCCTCCCACCTGGCACAAGGCGACAAATGACCTCACCGATCTGCATGGTTCGTGGCTGGGAGATCTCCAAGTAGTCAATGACCTGCTGCGGACTCATCTCATCAGTCCACTGGGTGCTTTTGGGTGCGTTTGATGGAATAGTGGAAGGTAGAGGTAAGTATAAGTCATGCAATGAGTCTTTCGTGCTGAGCCGATCTAGTTCAACTAGTTCTGATTCTTCAGGGCGACATCAACAAAACACATGCACAAACCAGCAAGACTGTTGGCAGGGTAGGATGGTTGAGCGACCGAAGATTGACGCACTGAAAGTGTTTGAACACGTTCCCCAACACAACTTACCTTCGACCTGTCTAACTTTTGGAGACCGCTCGCATTGCTCTGTGCCGGGGGACCGTAGAATCATCAAAGAAACCATCATGTGCCTCATGTGCCATGAGAAACCATCATTCATCGAACATCATGGAACATCAAGTATAATCATCATATTAAACAATTCATTTCTACCACCATCTATCATCAACTGACCATTGTGAAACACTACCAACCAGTACGAATGCCAACTAAACATCTCTGAAGTATAGACAAGCAGCTGTGTAAGGATCACATCGAGCGCGAAGGATCCTGATTCCATGTGGTCATTTCACGTGAGCAATGGCGAATGCTTGTGCAGCATACCCTTGCGTGACTTTCAGTACAAATAGGGATTCAAGTAGGATCTGAAATCATCTAGCGGGAAACATCTCAAGAAATGGGGGGACTGACAGGATTTCGATGGATTTCCAAGCATCTAATGGGATGAATTCCCAAGAAATGGTATGGGACAAAAGGAATTTGTATTCATCTGCAGGCATAAATTCGGTAGAAATGGTAGGACTGAGGGGATTTCCTAATCATCTAAACGGAAGAAAAGCGAGAATGGTATCCGGGTCGCAGTTTCTTCCTGGAGGCCAAGATCAAGCCATTCGGTCCTATCTCGTTATTTGGCTGCCAGGTTTGTCATAAGGGTGGTGGTATTGGGCATCGCCGTCTCGACATATTAACACCTGCATACCATTCAAGTCCGGGATTTCAGGCAAGCTGGAACAGTGATTGAGTTGCAAATGTTAAAAGTTATAAGACAAAGGCGGTGCTCTCTCTCGCTCTCTCCCTTTCTGCGACATCAACGCCAACCCTGAACGCAAAAACCCTTGTTGTGAGCGGGTTTGCGGCAAGGAAAAGTCATTTCTTGGCGTCTGTCTGAGGCTTAAAGGTGTGGCACCCTGCTTCCCACATCATGAAAAGAAACCGCTGAGTAAATCTGTCTTGGTAATCACCTGCCTTCTCTTTTGATATTTGCTTCATTTTACGTGACCCATACGCTCGGGTTCAGGTGCTGAAAAGCCAGCAACGCATTCTTTTATATTGTCACGTCTATTGTGCACATGTAAGGAAATGTTGCGTTTCTCGCCTCAATGCGCTCATGCAAGCTGTGGTGGAGAAATGCCTTCTTGCATTCATCCGTGGGTGGGACGTCCACGTTCACCGATGATAGCACAATGCAGAAACGTGTCCCCTATTATGCATGATGTAAACCTGAAGCGATGCCATAGACTTCATGTCAGTTGTCAGCGAGCTACATCGATCACAAGATTAGTTTCCAGCCCATTTCCGTATCAATTACCCTCTGGTAGATTTATCTGGCGATGGAAAATCTGGTTTTCCTGCGTTTCCCTACCGAATACGGTGATACTATGTGATGCTTCATGATACGTCATTTCCGGGTGAATTTACCAGAGAGCATGCTGAAAAACAAATTGTAGTACCAATCTGATGATCGCAAGCTAGTTGCTGGTTCTGCAGGTCATCGATGATTTTCTCCAGCTTGGCCATCTCTGCGTCCATCTGTATGTCAGCGTCAGGCATTTCTGTCAATGCCCTCTGAGCGGCTGTGTACTTGTCCAAGCGGTTCTTGAGGTCCTGCCAGCAGTGGCAGGTTGACTTTATTTGGCGGGGTGTTTAGCTGAGGATGTGAGTCGAAAATCTTGGGATCATGAAGGAGGCATAAAAATACGGAGAGTTGGTGGCTGCCGGTCATCTGGTTGGTGGTTTCAACCCCTATGAAAAAGCTAGTCAACCAACCATTTGGTAATGATCACCAAAGAAAACCACCAGCCAGTCATGATAGCCTCCCATTTGTCAAATCCATCGCTGTAGCTCCCTCTGCTGACGCTTGCCCGAAAAAGAGTTGTTGACACTGCATGGATCCGACGCACACGTGGCGCCTTTCGGAAAATACTTGACCCCAGCCATGATGGCAAAATTGGTCTGGTTTTGAGGATTGTTTTGATTGGTTTACTTTAATCAAATTGACATGTTTAACCTTCAAAAATGGTTAGTTTTCTTCAGTGTAACCAGATTATCTTTTGGGTGATTGAAGGTATCATCCAATTGTTGGGATGCTTAAAAGGTAGTGATTGGGTTGCTAACCTCATGATCATGGCTAGTTTGATAACCATGGTCATGGGTCAAGGTCTTTTTGATTATTGTTTTGATTGAGTCAGTTTCATCATCTCATATTCATCCAACATAAGAATCATGTGGGCTTTATGTCGAAAAATGCAGCATTTACTGCATTGTACATAGCGGTTGAATGATCCAAAAGTCCTGAGTCCTTTGCCATCTCTGTCCAAGGAAACTGATGGCTGACTTCGAAGCATCGACAAAAAATACACTCTGATATACTCTGAAAAAACTATAGGACTCTAAGCTTGTTTGATGAGATGAGACCTCAACAAACGCCAAATAAAGCCGGGTTGGATCATTATAATTTTGAGATCTCCACCAAACGAAGCAAACCTAAGCTTGAGGGAACTTAGAAACTGTTTCGAGGCCACACTTGTGCAAACATGGGCAACACGCTCCAAAATTCAAATTGAAGAATCCACTAGCGAATGAAACTCCGAATGCAAAAGCCAAAGTTTTGGCTACATACAATGCATCCCGGTGTTGCCACAAGTAGAAGCACATACTCTGCCGACACAAAATTGTGCCCAACACAATGCAAGGATTTTGGCAGGCTGCGTGGCATTCAAAAAAGCGACGTCACTGATTTTGAGCGTTTCGAACCCTAAGCAGCGGTAGCAACCATCTGAACTGTAAGACAAACCTTCACAAGTCTTCAAATTTCAAAGCATACGCAAATGGGGTTTCTCAAAATAAGGGTACCCCTGAGTCATCATTTGTTAACCATTTATTGCAATAAGGCCTCCATTTTTTGCGGCATCCCTATTTTGAGAAACCACCAGTTAGAGTTAGAATCAAATAGATACCAGTACATTTGCCTGTACGTTGCTTGGACCTGATATGGATCTGTCCCCAGTTGCATCCATCAGGATTTTTTGACAAAGCAACGACAAATGGGATAGTGTTCATCGACAAACTGGCCACCCCAAGCTGTATGGATTCCCCACAGAAGGAGGCCAAAGGACTTTGGTGGGGGGAGATCATGGGTATTGTTACCTGACCGCCAGTGTGTTCATAACGCGGTTGAAATGCACCGCTTACATCTGGATCTAAAAACTACCACCGCTCAAATCTGGTCCAATGCGCTCACTGCACATGTCCAATCCATACATAGAATATCGGCTGATAAAGATTAATCAACGGCGAAGGACAAATGGCTAATGACGAAGTATGTATTAAGCCTAGCACTAACGGACAAATGTTGACCCCTTATTAAAAAACCCAGGTTGATCAAGAGGGTGTATCCCCCAAAAGCCTTTTGTGGAAAATCTCGGGTTCATATTGATCCAGGGTTGACATTCATGGATATTATTGACCAGCTGGCCCTTCAGCAAATCGCAACCAGTGGCCCCGCCTCTGGCGTCGGGGTGGTTTCCAGCACGATCCAGACTTGCCGTGTGGCCCAAGGGACCCGCTGGGGCCGGGACTCTTCAGTACAAAACCTGAGCGGTCATGGACCAACATAGCAGCTATCATGAGATCAAAGTGCTGGTTGATACTGGTTGGTAATGGTTCACGAAGATAACGAACAATCACAAGGAGTTAAATAGGTTAAAATTGCGAACAAATCATGGGATACCCAGCCGTTAATACACCCAATCTGACCCAAGAATTGCTGGCAAATCAGCTGCAATTGATGCTAAAACTTGTGATGCTTTGTTGACACGCATTGGCCATTCACTAAGGCGCCTTGATACCATCTGTTCTTAGATACTCCTGCTGCGCACTATGCGGGATGTACAGCCGCTATCTGCTGTTGTGGCCTTATTCAATTCCAATCCCTTCATCATAAACACCCCAAGAGAATTTCATCGAAGCCAAGCCAAATTTGGATCTGCAGAATTGGTTGGGCGCGCGTTTTGGGAATGCGCAAAACTCAAATGCAAGTCCTAGATATCGATTTCGCAGTGATGTGCTGATCTCCAAACCCCTACAGCCCCAGAAGTACACCCGTGCAAAAATATTTTGGATCTGCCAAATCTCGCGGTGCTACCCGAAAACCGATTCAAGCAAAAGGAAGCAAACATCTTCACAGAACCCCCCTGCAGGAATCAACCGGGAGAATTGCTGGGCTTGCCTGTCAAAGTCATTCCTTGCTGCACGGCTGGCGCACATATAGTTACTTTGCAAAGAAAGGCAGCAAAAAAACAGTTCCTCATGAAAAACTACGTCATGGGTGTGGCAGTATGCCTCCAAACATAGAACACTTGGATCAGCGGATCTTTTGAGTATAAGACCTGTTGGGAAAGCAGTGATTGCCCTAGGGTAGCTACATAACGAGCAGCTAGGAATCGAGGAATGGGTCCGCTCGGCTTCCAGCCAGCTACGGCTTATCAGGTGATCATCGAATCCCAAACTCAGATGACCTCCTGGAACAATGCGAACACACATGCGGAGCTGGTGGTCGATGCTGGTTCCTGAGCCTTTATCAAAGACTGACGGTTTGGTCATCATCATGCCTTCTCCTTGGAGAATGCCATGAAAACTCATATTTACTGAGTACATATCCATGGCTGGTGACAAGTTGATGATGCTTAGTAAGTGAGATGCCTAGCAAGCCGCAACTAAGACTCCTTACTCCTGTTGGTTGGGAGCACCGGCCAAGCCAGGAAGGTTTTTGCTGCCGAGGATCTCGTAGCTGCAGGTTTCCAGGTTTTTCTTCAGGGTGACATATTCGCAGTTGCCCAGGTTCCACACAGTTCCAAAGGTCTCCACGGACCACTCGAACAAGCCTCGGATCACGTGGACCGCCATGATGAACCATGCCCTACTGCTGGGCTGAATTCCTGGTGGGGTATGTAGATCGCCGGGTCTTATCCGAACAAGTGACCTGCATCTTGTACCTGAACAGCTTGAACATCTCCAATGGTTGATGAAGCTCACCAGGGTATGTGATGCCCACGAGGTCACACGGAATGCTACGGGTGGGGTGGGGTGGGCACCATGCAACCAATGTGCCCAAGGACCTGACGATGGACAGCCCTCTGGTTTCATGACTCCTGTCAAGCATCAAAACCAAGCTGCCAGCGCCTGAGAATCGCAACATCATTCATTTCATTTCATCATAATGATGAAGTAGTTATCATTCATTAGCAGTTTATGAAACACAATCACTAGTATTAACATATCATTCACTATCATTCTGTTCAAAATGTTCATGATCATACCCTCTCTCTCTCTATCGCCATCCAGGGGTCCACATTTTTGCCTACGCGATTTCCATGATTTCTGCAAGCCACTCCTGGCAAATCCTCATTTGTTCCTCTTCAACCCCACATTGACACTCAGCCAAGCAGAGCCACAGAGCCACCGTACGGGACAAGAGGCACATGAGCATCAAACGGATGGTCAGGCCGTGTGTCACCACCAGGCATACATCATACTTCACCTAGCACCCCGGTGTTTGTACAGCCCAGGCCCCACTCCGTGAAGTTGCTGATATATCTTCAAATACAAAGCTTGGAGTCTGAATATCATCAAAATATATCATCATTACTTCAAAGATTCTTTGAGCTACTTAGATACTATCATTGCAGTACTTAGAAGCGTCAAGCTAAGGTTTGACATCTGTTTGGAGGTCTCTCGGACGCTTGCAGCAAAAACTTCGAGACTGATGTGGATTGGATTGCCGTCTGGCAGAGGGCTATTGGGAAGCCATGAAGTTATACCTTGTGTAGAAGGCACCCAGCTAAGCATACCCAAGTTGAGCCCAAAGTGACAAAGTAAGTCTTCAGAATAAATAAGAAGGGCTTGACACAGTTTCACCAGCCCAAGTGTTAGCACCTCATCACGAGTCAACATCCCGTTGCCAGTGAAGTCTCCAAAGAGCTTGTCCCAGAACTGCGTCACACGATCAAAGACATCAGCAGAGCTCTCTGCATTGGGTCGCCTGACGGGAGGCTGCGGTCAAGAAAGATGGGCTTTCTATTGTTTTTCAATTGTTGCTGCTGCTTCTGGTTTTGTTTTTGTTCAGGTTATTTTGTTGTTCGGCTGCCGTTGTGGTTGCAAATGATGCTGTCCTTCCGCTGTTGGTTGTTGCTGAGGGGGAAGCTCTGCACTTCCCACCGGCTCTGGCCTGTAGTAAAAGCGTCCAACTCGGACTTCTTCCACTCGAACCTGCAAAACATGGACTCGTCAAATGCAACCATCTTAGTGAGGGGCATGTGAATGAAACAGATCTGCCGGCAGATCAAGTTCCACGACTTGGTGCTCAAACAAGTGGAATCGTGGAAATAGCATGCAAAATCAATGAGCCCCAGGCCCTGGGTTGACAGTGTGACAAGCACTTTCTGAGCTTTGTAAAACGTGATCCATAAGACATCATGAGACCAATCACTTGAACTGCTAGGGCACCATGCAAATCACAAAGATGACATGCGCTGTGATCACAAAACAACAGCGGTCATGACTTGTTCATGCTAGGACATCTCACAACTGGTTGATGATTTCAATCTGCTGAAGAATAAGTCAATAAACCAATCATCCCAAATTTGGGAAAACAACGACTGTAGACAAGCTGCTTGTCTCCAAGTCCGTTCCGCACATGCTGCCGCAACGGCCCCTTGGCACCTTCTGGGACAAACCCGGGTCTTGAAAATTGCCAAATTCTTGCTCGCGAATCTGGGGATCTACATGCACTCGCTTTACCCATTCCTGCAATGAACAAGCCAGCAGCACCAGCTAGAAACAAAAGCACCGATCTGCCAAATGTGAGGTCTCAAGTATGATAAGTAGGAACAAACGAGCATACTGAACCATTGTGATCAATTAGAATGGTTGACAGTTGACAACTATTAGATGACTGATCAATCCCAACTGGGGCCCATTGCCACTCAATGGCACACTGCAGGATAGTTCGCCACCAGCCATTTTTGGGCCCCTATGGCTTGAGGAACCACCATGTGAAAGAAACCCAACATGGTATCAGGTACCAAGTACCCTGGAAGGTTCCAGGAAAGGCTCCTGATTCTTGTATCCAAAGCCGCCAGCGTAGACAGCCAAGAGGGTCTGGGTCGTCCTGGCCGACTAAGCTCCCAACTAGGCTCCACTTGAGATAGCCATGAGGTGAGGCTAAGGTTACAATATATTTTTTCCATCGCCATCTGCATGAGTTCAGCTGAGCTAAGATATCTATCTATCTATCTATCTATCTATCTATCTATCTATCTATCGATCATTTATCTATCCATCCATCGATCTATCTACCTATCTCTCTACCTATCTATCTACCTATCTATCTATCTATCTATCTATCTATCTATCTATCTATCTATCTATCTATCTATCGATCATTTATCTATCCATCGATCGATCTACCTATCTATCTCTCTACCTACCTATCTATCTATCTATCTATCTATCTATCTATCTATCTATCTATCTATCTATCTATCTAT
>VSDK01027954.1:483085-498172 GCA_009767595.1 Symbiodinium kawagutii | reverse complement strand
CTGCTGGTACCTGTCCGCGATTGTTAGTATCAGTTGCATCCCTTATTGGCAAATTTCATGCCAAATAAACCTGACCTGGGATTGATGAACCCCCTCTCGCAGTGTGCACCCTTTGGGGCAAGATCTTTAGCGGCAGAACTAGCTTTTTAAGATCCAGCTCTTCCTAAGTCCTTGGTGTTTAAATCAAAGCCGTCACACTATTCGCCTGTCGTAGCTTATCAATCAATAGCAGCTGTCTACCCGAATGTACTAAACTGCCATGCAGGTAACATTCCACGATCCAAAGGATAGGCTGGGATCCGGTTGAAAAGGTAGTCATCCTCGTCTCCCAAGGGGTTTTCCCCATAGGGCACCATTGAGTTCGGAGCATCCCATGGCATCCGCTGCGATAGCGACTCCCCTGCGACCTCTCAAAGGGCGAGATGCAAACGATGATGTTGGGCGTGGGTCCTGCAGCGAAAATGTTTGTGAATAGCGATTCACCCGTGGCTAGGATTGTTGATCCATGCTGCCGCTACTTAACAGATTGGTGAGCTGTGTGATCCTTCTTGGCGGAGGCCCGGTGATGGATGGGTGTCATGGATCTCCCAGCGCGGTTGTTCTCATCAAAAAACCCAAAAACCTCGTGCGCATGGAAATGCCGAGCATGTCCAGATTGTTTCAGTGTGTTCAACAAGACTGGGGCGTCGCATCCAAGTCCCTAGCCCTGAAGCAGGAAAAAAAACGTTGGCAGCCAACGAGTCAGTTAGACTTCAATTTCGCAAGGTAAGCCGGGAGACGGTGAGTTGATTTATGGAGAGACGCACAAGATCAATGCCGTTTACCATCAACCGATCAATCAGCGCAATTGCGCGGGCAAAGCGTCCACAAGTAATCAGTAAGTGGTCAGGCGGCCACTTGTGCCACTGTCTGGCTGCTGTACAGTCAACTGCTGAGTGAATCTTAGTGAAGGCCCCCACTAATCACTAGTCAAGAACATCAAGAGAGACATCCAGGTGAATTCAAGGAACAGCCACGACATGGAAGACGGCAAAGCTGAAGAAATATATAGTCGAAGGGAACATGTTCAACCATGAAGCACGATCAGCCAGTGGCCATGATCAATTCCTATAGCATGGGGTTAGAACCCTCCTGGTGGCTGCTTAGCTCCCCCTTTCAAGCCACTTTAACATAACAATTCCTAGTGGACACAGTGCCCAACACCTAAACTCGCATGCATGCGCCCCAAGAATGGTCCTGAACCATGCCCTTCCTGCGCCTCGTGTCCTGCCCAAGTGCTGTGGCTTGCAGCACTGTTTTCGCAATGGTTTGATGCTTCATCGGACCATTGGTACTGTAGGCATATCTTGCATGGATGACCGCAAGCCAAACATCCATCAGAATCCTGCTGCAGAATCCAGCCAACCATGTTGGAGTACCAAAGGGGAAGGGTGGTTGCCTTTGTTGATAATGGTGGCGCTCTTGTTGGTTACCAGCTTAGGTGCGAAGCGAGCGACCGGCTTTGTTTTTTCGGGCCGACGCGCTGTGTTCTGCTGAGCGTATGTTTTCACAGGCACCTCCGTCTTATAGACCCATTGTTGCTAGGAGTATTGCGAGATCCAGATGACTTAAACACCACATAGCACCAACCTTTGGCCACGGGAGACCACTCTGGTCCAACAGAATGACCCAACAATGACCCCAACAAACCCTGATCAGGTCCCATGACATCTTCGCACCTCGGCTTTCCAGGGGCACTGATCGCACCAATTTCTGCAACTCCTTTCCAGCTTCCTTCGCCTACGCCAAGGGCACCCCAATGGGAGATTCGGTGAATCACCTGCTATTTGTGGTTGAACAGATGGTCTTTCCATATCTGAATATCACTTGTTGATATCAATTACATCAATTAAGAATATCAATGGTTTTTTAAAGGGTATAGAGTTGAGCTGTTCATCAGATGGACTGTATGAGTCCAAAACTGCTCAGGTTCCATAGGCTGCATGAGAGAACGGAGTTACCGGGTTTGCCCCAAAGAATAAATATTCCGATTCGTTCCGAACCAGGGGAATGGACATGGGTTGGTGATTGCATCCACTGTCTTGGCCGACGGGCCGTAATATGCTGTGATCTATCTCCTAAGAAAAAGACCGTCTGACAAGTAGTCGCCGCCTAACGCCTGGCCAAACACATTGGCCGAGCATAAACGGGATCACCCGGCAAAAACTGGTCACTGGTGGTGAAGTGATTAAGCAACCGATTCTCCCAATACAAGCAGGTCGCTTATGCGAAAGTGACAAGCTGAGGTGAGCCGAGTGCCACCAAGCCACCTGGCGAATGCCCTTCTGGGTGAGCTCAAGTCGGCTATCGCCTTTACCTCAGGTGCGTCAGGTTGACCATCTCCTGGTAAAACTGAACATCAGTAGGAGCAACAACCTTTTTCAGGCTGAATCAAACATGATCCCAAGTTGGATCAAGTTGGCATCATGACTCATGCTTTGATTTTTGGAGCCTTTCATGAGCCTCAAGAATTCCACATCAGAAAAACTCGGACAGATTATGCTGAAACGGCACTCCTTGGTGGTTTTATGTGGGTTTAATCTAGGCGATTTTTTTGACTATCACATGTCTTTCAAAAACCTAAATGGATCAAAGGATCAAATCTCCCCGGAAAAATTCAATGTAGAACACCCCACAAAATGAATATCTATTTTTAAACTGTGCAATTTGTCCATACATACATATACATTACGTGGGTACGGTACTTAAAAATAGATATCTCTCTCTCATATACATACATATTACATAGGTAACTGCAAACCAATTCGTCCAAATTATGTCTGGTCAAAATGGAATTTGCAAACTCGCAGGAAAGTGCGGAAATTGAAACTTCTTGGCACACAATCTTAGAATCTCTCCAATTTCAACACCAGTCAAGAGCTGGAAAAACGCTGAAACTCCTCCGATTCCAAATAGCGAAGGAACTCGTGTAGAGAAGGTGATCCACATTGCCCTCACTCTGACCGTGCCGCAACAGAATTATCCTGGCCACAGCAACCGGGGCTCATGACAGACTCTACTTGCATTTTGCTTCGAATGACCGGGGTATCAATAAAGATACGTCACTTCTGTCACCCATGCGTGTAGGAAAAACAGCAGCTACCTATTTGCAGCAAACATTGCATGACTCGACGATTACTGATAGACATGGACCTCCTCCCATTTATCACGAATACTGGTAGATGCTCACCTGGAAATAGAAAATCACTATGTTTTCATATGAGGAAACCCTTGGAAACATTGGGAATCCATCTGTAAATGGCTGATTTTGCCGGGTCTACCAGGGCAGGGCACAGCTGTCATAGCTCCCATCACCGCCGTCCTGTCAGGAAGCTTCTCCCAAGCCTTGGAAGCCATGGTGGCACAGCACCCAAGTTGATCAACTGATCATTAGTGGTTGAGGGTGGTTAATGTGTATCATTAGTGGGTAAGAGTGACCACCATGTTTCATACTGATCAGAAATGCTGAATAGTGATAATGTTTAATCACCAACATCCCAGAAATGGCTCCTCTGAGAAAATGGACCTGGGAAATGTCGTCTAATCATTGGCCGAAAACTTCCTGTAGATTTTCCGATCAACCAATCCAGTGATGTCCACATCTAAATACAAACTTCTCTGGAAAAAAGAAAACACACAAATGATGTAGTATATGTGGGCTTGTGACGGGGTACCTGTTGTACCTGGAACTCATACAGACTCATCCATATCAATTTCAATTTCATAAGATTATGAATAAAGACACATAAAGACCTGCATAGCCTGTGTGCGCGCATGAATGTATGTTGGATGGCAACTGACTTGCGACTGCCCTCACTGCAGAAAAGATTGAGATCTTGCAAGATTTGCAAGTTGCACCCTCCAAGAGTTATAAATAACTTCGTTACAGGAACAAGCCATTTGGTCATACTTAATGCATGTTATAGCTACCATAACTGGTGGTTATCCGAGTTACGCCAAAGTAAACGACTGGGGCCCCTTAGGGCTGCATCGGCTCCGCAACCTGGGGCTGCAGCCAGTTGCGTGCTGCGCTTGTCCATGGCAGCAAGGGCCTGGCCCACTGGGGCATGGGCACAGGTATGGAAGTGTCACCGGTGCAATTTATCATTCTTGAGGATGGAAGTGTCAGGGACGCAAGGGGTTTTCACTGGTTCTCGCCGATCTAAAACCTATTAAGACTCTCTTATGACCTTGAGTCTGGAAACGTCTGTAGTTTCCAGCCATTCTCATCCACCGATGTCCACGAGGCTCGCGCCTGATCCAGCTCCCCCTTCTCCAAGCGAGCCAGCAGGGAATCCAAGTCGTCCATGGCTCCAAGGTCCAGTGATCTGGTCAGTGTCTTACAGCAACACAGGGGACCGCCCCAAAGAATTTTTTTGCCAATCCCAAGTGAAAAACAATGGGATTTAGATCATGAACTGAGAATCGCCTCGATATTCAGCTAAGAATAGCTGACATAAATTACATAATACAAAACATGAAGTTGCAAACATATCTCGCCTCTCTCTCCTCTGACCATCTTGACAGTTCATGAAACCGTCTTGGAGTGATGTCCCCATCCCTAATCAACAATAGCTCTTGTTAGGAATGGATCCTCAATCAAGAAATCCCCAATCAACAATAGCTAAGCATAGCTAAGCATATCTGAACATCATTTTCATGCCATCGTGGCGACGCGAAAAGGTGTGGTCCTGACGTTCTTTTTCTCACAAAGCCCAGCAGCTGCAGTGGACAAAATCAACGGTGCATTCGACAATCCATGCAAATTCCCTAGCCCCAAATCCCCTAAGGGTCGAGCCCCAAAGTTCATTTGTGGGTACTGGTGGTTAATGGTGGTTGATCATTGGTGCTTAATAGTGGTCAACAGTGCTTGATCAAGTTCATACTGATCCTGAGTGAAGGGGTCAAGCTAGATGACCCCGTAGGCCCCAGCATGTCCCCAAACTCCAGCGCAGTCCATCTTTTTAATTTCTTCCATGCGACGACCGTCCCTATGAAACCGGAATTTGCGGGCGGCCATATAGCCAAGACCAGCCCATCCAGCGGTCCCAAACAGGTTCAGCACCACATCATTACAGCCAATGATAAATGACATCCTGCCCATTTGATGGAACATGCAGGGCGGTCCACAAATGGCCAACCCCCAAAACAATCAGAAAATTTCAATAAAACAACGTGAGTGGCACAATCTGCGGTACACCTGTGGAACCTTCCCTTCACGACTCGGCTCCTCAGGTCTCTGGCGACACCGCGCCGGTCAAGCCTCCGAGTAACCCTGGCATCCCAACGGCCGAAGCCAACGTCGCTGCTTCGTTCTCTTCCTCCATGGGATCATTGTGGTTGGGCCGCGGGCCACGTCGACCATCTCTGGATGTCCTGGCGGCGAAGTTGGTGAAAAGGCCAGCTAAGGTGGACGATTGATGGGAAATCCCTTATAGTAGATCTAGTAGGTAGCTAGAGCTCAATGGCTCAATGGGTCATAAAGAAACTCAACAGCCACTTCGAAGAGTGGAATCAAGCGAATCGAGATCCAATGGAAAAATGAGGTGAAGCAACAACAGAAATAGTTGAGCGATCTACCTTAATCGTCAATAGTTGGGCAATCTACGGTCAATGATAAAATACATTCTGAAATGTGCATCTACCATTTATCATTCAAGAGAATTGCTAGGTATTCACTTGATGGATGATGACCCAGCAACAACCATCACCCTATCACACGACGAAGCTCAATATGATCATCAAGATTCGACAAGCAACAATCATGATACCCATCAAAGCACCATTATCTATCACAAACTAGCTAACTAGCTACCATCCGCACACCCTGAGGTTTGCACCAGCTCCGATCTCGGTCATCCACTTCAATTCCGTTTGTGCGAAGCAACTTCCTCAACTTGTCTGCCTGTGGCGCCAGAGTTTTGCAGCTCCACCGATGTGTGTGTGTGTGTGTGTCTGTGTGATTGTGCGCATGTGTTTGCAAACGTCCGTGTGACTCAAAGATGTCAATCTGGTGGCAAAAGCATTCCATCTACTGACGTGAACGTCATCATGACCGCGGACGTTGTTGGACGGTTTATTAGACGCTCTCTTTTAGACTGATCCTCGCTGCGCTGCAACCATTCGTTTGAACAACATGCTATACATCTATACCGCACATGTAATTGCTCGAAATTGCTCGATTCTTGTTGCCCGAGCACTGACAACTATATTTGAAACATGCAGTGCCATGGCACTGAGACAGCCTCCCTGGGGCTCAAATTCATGGGACCAAAGAAAAATGATACATGTGAATGAGCAAATCGGATTGTCTAAACCTGGCTTGGTGTCAAAGTTGTCAACCCTGCTGATTTCCCTCCACGGTGTGACTTGGGCAAAGCTCATCTCAGGGCGGCCTCGTCATATTTCTTTTCTATTCGCGCCTTTTCTCGTTCAATGAGGCCTCAGTGTCTACTCGATGCTCAATGGACGAAGAGAAACGAAGTGACACACTTGGCCCCAACGATGCAGTCATCATACGGACTTTCATAGAAATCTCAAGCAGGGCGCCAAACCACACTGGAGTACCCTGTGTTTTTTTTCATGTCAATGATTCCATACGACATCAAAAATGTCAAAGGGGAGTGCTAAGGTGCACTTGCATGATCTCTATGCGGGGGCAAGGTTGTGAAGTGTGGGCCTTGTATGGCCTTGTCAAAACTTTGTACGTCTCGTATCACTTCATGCCCCTGTCTTTGCAAACTTGGAACATCATGGAACGTTCTGCCAGCCAATTCATGCACACTGCAACACCTGAGAGTCTCAACATGGGAGACCCCTTGAGCCATCCATTATCAATCATTATTAGTCATAAATCTACCATTTTCAGTGGCACCCTTATTTTACGCACCCCCTATGACCTCGGATCTTATGTGCAAGATTGTGCAAGTCCCATGGACCATGGACCTAACAATGCCCGCAGGAGCCTCCCGAACAATCTAGGCCACTTGGCGTCTCAACTCCACTTTGAGCAGCTTTCTTTTGTGAAAATAGCGCGACAGAACCGTCGAGGCAACAGTTCCGGTTCCTCCGGTTTGTAGTTCAATCCCAGGAAAGCCAGTACTGATTTAAGGTAACCATCATGAATGAATAATTCATTTATATTCATTTATCATTAGCTGAACACGGCTGAACCATTCCTTCGTTAACCATTCATTGACCGCACTGACCGTTCATGGTTGAACCCTTAACCCGTCAACCATTACTGGCGCGCCATTTCTGGTGCGGGGCGGCCATGGTCCACCATGGCCCAGCGACCGCCTGGTCGAAATTCTGGGCCCCAACGGTTGGTGATCCAAGCGTTTGATGGTCCGGTTGTCTCAGTGGAGCGAGTCATGGCCAACGACAGCGGTGACCAACAGCCGTGGCCAGAAAGGGTGGTTGGTGAGTGGTGAACTAATCATGGGTGATATGAACGATTATATCATGAGTGGTTCATGAGCCCATTCATAAAGATATTAGCCACCATGCTTGATAGAACCGCCTGGCAAGCACCAATTCACAGGGATACAAGCATCGATCTGGCCTATAATTCAGAATGGTTTTTGGTAAAGAACAAGTTTCACCACAACAAAAATGGCTGGGGAATACAATGTCTATTGGTGATATATGAGAGATCCAGCCGCAACAAACCGCACCATTTTATCATGGTAAATCATCACCTCTGCAGCCGGCAGATTAGCGATTCCATCTCAAATGACAGGGTCCAGTTGCAAATGTCAAGGCTTCCTGTGCAGGGGGCGACCTTTTGGATGGGTCTTTCTCTCGTTTGGGTAGCGCGACCGTTTACAAACAACGATGCGGAAGAAAATCACTTACCCACCCAGTGGTGGTGGCGGTGAGAACAACGATAATACTTGAACAAGGCTTCGTTGCATGGTGGACAGTACTTGAAGGCTTCTTGCACATCAACCTGCAGCAGCAACAAAACCCAGGTACTCTACAACCCAATGCCATGGGAGTTTAGCATCGAAGCCACTGCATGATATGAGCCCAGCACCAGCAGGGCCGCTACAATCACCATCATCACCATCATCATCATCATCATCATCACTAGGTTTAACAGATTGAGTTTTGGCCAGGGTTTCACTTAATTTATCTAACTTCTTCATGGCTCTGGCAGCAGGCTGCCCCCTTCTCAGGATTGATGGTGATAGGTAGAGCCTAGGGTCTAGGACTGAAGTAAAAAGTTCACAATGGCAACAACATTGAATTATCACATGCAACATTTCATTGTATACAAATGTATGCGGCAATTTGTGCTGGGTAAGGACTACTGTATTCATACTTGCGACCGACTGCAACTACTACATGCTACCGCAATACAACAGCAATGGATTGGCAGTTTGCCAAGTGACAACCTCCAACACACAAGTGTTTCTCAAAATAGAGGTGCCCTCCAAATCATCCATCATGAATCCTACCTAAATCAATAAACCAATCATTTTTAGGTGTACCCTTATTTGAAAAAACCATATATCCCCAGTTCTTGTTGGTTACTGACTCCATTATTGACTATAAACCACTTCTATTCTGTGGATGATCAGAAAAAATGTGGAAAATCACTACGTTGACCAGATTATCTATGGATCATCACCCACATTAACCAATGATGATACATACAATCAACATAGAAACCAGGTCGTATAGGGGTACCCCCAGCTATTCAGAAACCCACCACGGCGATTGATCAGCTTCGCCAAGGCACAGCCACCACCGCGGGGTAGCCACCTGAGATGACCTCAGGTGGAGCATCACGGTCGAAGCCGCACGATACGGCCAGGGCACACAAACGAAATCTGCAAATGCACAGCTACACAATTGACACGTGCCTGTACATGTGCACTATGTCACTTAGCGTTAGCAGTGGTGAGTGTCCAACATTGACCCTTGGCATGCATCGCAACGTCACAAATTTGACCACAATGTACATCAAGGATGGCTACAGATGGCTACAGTATGATATCTTACGATATGCCACGGTTTCACTGAAACTAGCCGGGTTTGATGTGACCTATATTGGGCTACATCAAACAATGCAAATGGGTGCAACCATGATGGTTGACTTTTCACTGAAAAGCTTGGAAACATGAGATGGCCAGCATGGCACATGTTGGATTTTTTACTTCGCAAACGTTACTGTAAGTCAGACTTTCAACACCAACGAGAACTGAATACCGATGGCAAACTCAAGTCTCAAAACTGAGCAGTCGAGATGCTGATCCACTATAGCCAAACATTGGACACGATGCCAACCTGGACATTTCACTACGTATAACTACTCACCTAATCTGCATTAAACAAATCTATATCAAAATCTCTTAAGTGACATCATGACAGACTCTTGCACATTACAACACGCACGTAGGTGGAAAAAACATGTAGATTGACTATAACGTGGTTTTGCAAAATAGAGGACTCCAAAGACTGGTTGGTTTACTGCTATGAACTATCAATACATAGAATTGATGAATTGGAGGCACCTGCATTTCGAGAAACCACTGAATCTATTCTAAGAATATTCACCATCATCAGTTAACCACCAATGAATATTGACCACCAATATTCGGCATTCATTAACATCATAAAATTCAATAAACCTTTATCTTATGCATTCTTTTGCTAATAGGATCCGACTCCATCTGCGGGCTCCCCGGCAGTTGCCAACCCACCCAGTTGACCTTGCCCAGCCTGCCGAAGTGACTAAGAGCAACTTCAGTAGCAAATCAGTACTTACACAAACACCTATCAATGCAGAGAAATGTATATTTTTTGACGGAAATGTGAATGCACATAGCTACTGTTGCGTTGTTTTGAAAAATGTGTCTATGCGTGTGAATGTATAGTTGCATCTTGCATTCATTGAAAAACATGTGACATGTGCATGTACATAAATCGCAATTCGCCAGCATTTGGTGGCTGTATCTCCCCCTCAGGCTATCACCACCGGCACGCCTGTACTGACGCCGCAGCCTGCAGCTGTGAGTAGTACTGTACCAGGGCCGCCTCAACGCGGAGCGTCCATCAGGGGGTCACTGATGGTTGGGAGCGCTTAATCAGCAAAGGCTTAATGAGTTTTTGAGATATGAAATTTTTAGATATGTCAAAAACCTGGATAAGGATCTTAAAGGTGTATTGTTACGACAAGGATCTATAAGGTGCATGGTTATATGACTATTGTAGCTACTGTAGGTAAAACGATTGGTTACGATCAGTTGATCATAGGAAAGATAGTCACTAATGTTTAGAAATTGGTGGTAGCTAATGGATAATACTACAGCTATGTAAACAGTGGAGAATGTTAATATTTCGTTGATATTGAGATTCATGTTTACCATAAATATTTCTTTAAAAACACTAGTCATGCCCATGATTGCAATGACCAACTATTGTCACTGACCAACACCCTTTGATACTGATGATGTGTACGAACGCTGCACCATGGACTTTCTATTACTATGATTTACTATGGTTGTAGCATCCAGCTACAAATGCCAATTTCAATAGTGAGTACAGTAACACCAGATTAGCAATGGTTCGGCATAAGCATGTGCCATGCCTACGCACACAAGCCGCTTTATAATCATCACAATAACAATGTAAGGGATAGTGCTGGTTCAAACCAGGTGTCATGAGTCTGGGTTCCAAAGAAGAATAGAATCAAACGTTATTATGGAATATACAAAATTGAAAATATCCATTGAGATTCTAAAGGCCAATGATTGCAGGTTGGAAAATGCCCAGCAAACAAGTGGGACCAACAAAGCTAAATGAGGCATGCCAATTCTGTATAGAATTAGTTCCAACTATATGACTCCGGTCAGCATCGGTACAGCCCAAAGCACAATCTATACATGAGATCAGGAGAATCTCGGAACATCAAAGAACATCATTTGAAATTTGAACATATTTGATTTTGAGCAACGGCGTATGCGGAGCAATGTCAGAGTCGCCCGTAAACCTCCAGGGGCTCCTTAGCTACTCAAAACGGACATGTCTAGCCTGGTGCCGCAACCTCGGCTTGGTGGGGCTGAGAGGCAAATGATGACGCACTTGTTCGTTCAATTGTTGCCCTGACATGTGCAGTATTAACCGGGCTTTCGAATCAAACCTGCGCATATACACTGCACACATGCCCACAGCTCCTCAAATCTATTCGTTGACCTACCTGGTCTTGAATCATTCTATCCACCAAAGGTAGCAGCATTCAATCATCGCTGACTGTTACTTGCATCAAAAGTCCAACACAAATATTATCATTTTTGGACGGTGTTTCAGGCGCGACCGGGCCCTGTCAGGCCCACTTGGGATGGCCCCCGGGGCCGGCGGCGCCTGCGATGTGGCATCAAGGGTTGGATATGCAGCTGCGATGTATTGCTGAAGGGCCTGAGGTTGCCGTGCGCTGCCAGCGAAGCTGCCGCGTTCCACCGGTCAGGTGAACACTGCGGCCTATGATCCATGGTGCAGGTTACATAGTGGTAGCTCTTAGCTATGTAATGATATTCATATATATATATATATGTCCATTATATCATGATCTATCTGCTGTAACTAGTAGTTCTGTAATGCTTCATATGGGTTAAACAAAAACATATGCAGTAGCCAATAGCCAAAGTATAATGGTTTTAATTTGAATGACAAATGCCAACCCATAGGCACCAGTACAATCTCTATCTATAATCATCACAATCATATCCAATAACTGGTAGTCATAATAGCTGAACAACACTTCACGATTGTGGACCGTCTGTTGGTTCTGCGATATGACTTTAAGATTTATAACAACTAGTACGTGTACGGTCAGTCAACCATTCAGGTTTCAGAATCTTCGACGGACGATGTGATAGATTAGAACTTATGTCATCGTTGGGTGGGATGAACCATGAGAAATACATAGAAATACGAAACGGAGGGTCAAATCCCATGGTTAGCCTACTGAAATACTCTTCAGATGACCTCACCCAAGCAAAATCGCAAATAACGACATGTATACACCAATATTAGACGCTGTTCAATCGTCCAGTTCAAGGGTTGATAACCCAAGCAACAAAATCCTTACCCCTCCCATCCCAAATCATAGAGAACATATAGCGATGTGGTTGCATAGTCAGGGGCAGCAAAATCTTTCTTTGCCCCAAACCTTGTAAAGCAGGAATACTTAGCAGAAACAAAATTGACCATACTATTGATATTGACCATTGGCAACCTTATAAACCTAAGAACTAATACCTTTTAATTAATGAACAAAAAACATTAGCAACCATATCGAGATTGGCTTCGTACAATGTGCGGATCCCTGCCAGGTGGTCTCAGTGATCACCACCGAACCCTGGGGCTAGGCCGTCCCACGGCGTTTGCTGGTGCTGCCGTAGCTGCGGCTTGGGGGTAGTAAGCAGATGCCGCTGGTGCCAAGACCTATGGCTGCGAAGAAAGGCTGATGGTTGAGCATATCCACCATGAGCCGTGGCTTAGTGTCATGATGTGTCATGGTTTGATTACGTTTGATTCATATGTTGTTTGGATTGAGCCAATGAGATCAGCAAAAAAAACATCACCATCATGTCATAGCCATAGCTATCTGTCTCTCGCTCTCTCTCTCTCCCTCTCTCGCTCTGTCTTGCTCCCTCGTCATGTCAGGTAGATCGGCGTTCATGCTGATCTGGTTCGGATTGTCACTAATACCAATGTTCCAAGCATCATGTAACCCATCCATCTCCGCTACAGGTGGATGGATGCCATGGTTGGATCACGGTCGGTAACTGACCGAATTCAAAATCTACTGCTGGTGAGAAAGGCTTCAAGGTATGGCAGTGCCCATGCTGCACACTGCTGCGCAATGATCTCCCCAATCAGCGCGGCCCCACAAGAAGTCAACATCGCGGTCAGTTTAGAAAACACATATTCATCAATTTCATCCATTTCATCCTCATCATGATCAGCATTGTCAGTCAGCAACTTCCTCCTCCTCCTCCTCATCCTCATCCTCATCATCCTCCTCTTCCTCCTCCTCCTCCTCATCATCATCATCATCATTATCATCATCGTCGAGTCATCGCCAACATCCAACATCCTGCAAAATTCATCAGCGCAACAACACTGGCAACCAGGATGTTAACAACATCATCAACAAATACTAAACCCCAAACAAATCCAGAAAGGGAATCCCAAAGAAAACAAAACGCAAAGCATCTTCTTGCAAGCATTTGCAAGCGCTTTCTCCTGGTTATTTACTGGGGATTTTGTGCACGGTAGCCCTGTAAGGTTGACCAATGCCAATTTGCACTGGCTCGAACAAATCAACAGCGAGCAGGGCTGGGCTCCAGGCATATTGGCCACCCATTCCGGGCCTCAGCCAACATGAGTGGCGTGGCCAAAACAAATCCCAGAAGGGCTTGCAATTACAATGCTGCAATGTCAACCCCCAGCACGACGTTGGGATCCCGCCATTTTAGGAAGCGACTACTTGCAACGTAGTTTAGTTGTTCTCAGTTTCAAACCGCATGAACTCCGCATAATTGAATAATGACAAAAAAAGATAAACATCTACTGATTTAAAGGAGGCACCCCAAAAGCGGATGTGCCCACACTTGCAAGTACTACAAGGAAAAAATGCTGCGTCTAAGTGCCCCCCATCCACAATCAAAGCTTGTGGCTCGGAAAATGAAAAATGGCAAATTTGCAAGCCCCCCAACGTTTCTCCTATGAGCGGGCATGATGCATGTCAGTACAGCATCGGATTTTGTGAGGGCCCAGTCCTTTTGCGTGGTTTCGTGCAAGTTCAGGCACGTTGCCCTAGGTAGCCTGGTTTCAAATGCTTCTTCCATTGATTAGTATTGGCTACTATCGGCATGGTTTTCCTATTTTTTCCCTCAAAAGAGTCAAAATTGGTTCCTAGCCATAAATCTCTTCATTCTACTTGGTAAGCAAGCGTGCTGAAAAGATATGCTAAATATAAATATATGTATATTAATTGTATATTATACGAAAAAAATCATAGCTATGCAGTACTTGTTGTCATGATTAAAACTTTTGTTCAGAAACGAGGTATTATCCCCTCATCACCATGATAAACAGCTACCACTGATTACTAATCACTACGTCACTATGTGGGTTAGCTTATCTATCAGCTTACGATTCTTACATCTTAACCAGCTGATTAACCGTTGAATCCTCGGCACTATTTGGGCTACTCGTATGTGTTATCCATCAATTCGTTGAGTCTTCTTAACCATAATTAACAATTGATTAGCCATTTGTTAGCCATGCATTTACCACTAATTAGCCCAGTCATAATGATCAAATCTTCATGATTAGTGGTTGATCATAATATGTCATAATACAGGTTCCCCAACTCTTCACCATGACCAACCACTAAGCTCCAGCATTTTCTCAACCCGGCCCTGTGCCCCGCTAAGGTGTCCGGCATCAAGGCGGCCAAGGCGTACTGTTGCATCCCAAGGGCTGACGCGGCACCCGGAACCGCCTCAGGTGACGTCGCAACGCCTTCAGCTGGAACCCTCAACGAAGCTCAGACCATCAGTGGTGACCTGTCCCAGTTTAGAAGCTCCAAATGACTAGTTTTAATAGGTAAATTTAGGGCAAACCAGCTATCAATGATGGATGTTCCACTATGATCCACGATGGGTGATGCTAGGGTTAACCATAGGTAAACCAACTATAGGCAATGGATTCCAGGCAACCAGGTTAGTTTACCAAAGAAGGTTGGCTTGTTGGGCTGGCTGGGCGAACCATATGGTGAAATGATCACCATCAACCATTCGCAGTGGGCGCAGGGTAACCATCGGGGGTTGTTCTATGTTGGATCATGTGAGAAGTGTCGCATTTCGCCGTCGCAAAGGTGGTGCCTAAGGTGCCAATCCCAATGCCATTTGTCTATGCTAAGTTGGGACATTTCACATGCACAAAGTTGGCTGTGCAGATAACTGGTTGGTGGTGTCAATCCAAATTCACAAATCGCTAACCAGCCAATTGTTAATAATTTGTAGGGAA
>VSDK01027954.1:424025-473657 GCA_009767595.1 Symbiodinium kawagutii | reverse complement strand
TGAACCGCTTGGCAAGTTGTGACCTAGCCACTCCACATCGGCAACATTCAGAGCCTCCATTCGCTCATGCCACTCCTGGTGTTGGTCAGGGCTCGATGACGGCGCCACCAACCATCCCAATTACAACGGGGAAAATATGGGAAAATGATAAATTCTTGAAACACCCAACTAGAGTGTTGTATAGCAGTGTTAGTCAGAAGCCATCTTTAACAGCTTTCTTGGTGATGGTCATAAGCAATCTTTCGCTCAAACCATTCTTGGGGATCAGCACCCTTAGGAGAAGGGTTGGTTGTTGGAAATATGTCGCGCCGTGCATTGGATGAAACCAAACAACAAAAAGGTGGAACTGTGGGTCAGTGCGTGACACAGCCCACAGAGTCAGCCCTCAACTCAAAGGACAAAACATCATGTCTCTCGTGCCACCCAGGCATTGTGGGGAGCGCAAAGGACTACAGAAAGAGAAGGCAAAAGCCCACACAAACCATGGACACGGAGTTTCGAGGAAAACTTGTGCGGGCAGTGAGCACTACTCAATGGTGTTTAGTAGTGGTCGTGCCCTACACATAAGCATTGGTCGTTCACGTAAATGGCACCATTGGTCGTTCCAAGGCCTGGAGCCTCTGTTTGCACATCGAACTCCATGTGTTTTTGCATTGCTGTCAGGTAAATATGGCGTGTTAAATGTATCTGCCATGTAAAGCGCTTGGACCAAAGCAGCTTACATATCAAATCAGAAATCACAATATATTCACAGTACCCATTAGGTATCACTGCGGTATCACCAGCTATCATGCACAGTGCTGAGTTGATGGTGCTCCCATTCAATCTCATGGCCGCATGCCCAGCAAGTACCACCCCCTCGTGGCGGGCCTCTAGCTTGCTGGCTTGCAGGAAGCGTGCTGTAGAGCTGCCTTAAAGCGAGGTGAGCTTTCGATTGGGGAGGTGTCTCAGCCAATGACCGTGAGATTTTCTGGGTCACCACTTGAGTTTGATTGATAGGTGTGTTCCTAAACAGCCAGCTAGCCCGATGTCTGGGGTAGTCATTTACTATCTTATGGCATTTGGCAACGGATTTGGGTATGCGAAACGGCGCTTTTAGAAACCAACTGTCTTGGTAACTTATTTGGTGCCTAGCTGTTGGTCCAACCTTTGCAAACTCACCTAGAAACCCAAACAGTTGTGGCACACCGTAGGCCAACCCCAGCTTGCAGCTCGAGAAACATCCATTGAAGGCTGCATAGGTTCCTCGGGAACTTTGGATGGATGACTTGAGACGAAAAGAACACCACCACCACCAGCAACGAAAACGACCAAGATCCCCAAGGGGAAGGCTTGCGAAAGAAGAAAGGACCGAACAAGAAAACCAAGAACAACAGGAAGGACTATTCCAAAATGTTGTTGCAAACATGTGAAACAGCATAGGTGGCAACAGCCAAGAGAACAACGTCCAAGAACATCCATCCATATTCACCATTTGTTAATAATGCCCAGGAAAAATAAGAAATATTCTAAACCACCAACCAGATATAACTATTACCCAACGCAGGGCAACAAATCATAACGTATCAACATGTGTTTTTTAATATTGAAACAAAACACGTTTCGATGTAACGGAGCATCACAAGAAGCGGTGCGGTTGTCTCACTCTCAACCTCCCCATTCACAGTTTGCATCCGAGACACCATAGAGACTCAAATCCACTGGGCCAGGCTTCTCCCCGTGGAAGAACGGTTGGTCTCCCATTGCCCGCCTGAACTCCGTACCAAATTTGGAGCCTCAAGCAGTGTCAGAGAGGGTCTATCAGAAATCCTGGGAGCAAAAATCCGCCTTTCTATCCCCTCGTGACTGTGGATCAACCAGTTTTGGAATAAGATTTTCCGTGGACTCTCCGAAGCGATCTTGGAACAATGAATCTCTCACATCATATCCCTCTATTGGACTTGCAGTTGATCAGGTTTTTCAATGATGGACTATGCAATAGCCAGCCTCTAAAGCAGGCAACGAATGAGATTCAAGTAGCTGTTCTTGTTCCCTTGAATGCAGCGGAGCGAATGCGCAAACAAATGATGCAATTACCTCAAATAATCTGCCACGTGGATAAATATGGTTCCTTCTTTTTCATTTCTTTTCCTATCAACGCCTTTCCATGATCAAGTCATACGCTTTTTGATCCAGTGGCCAATCGCCTGAGATTGGGGTGTTCACGCATAGATTGGTTCAGCAAATTCTACCTGGACAGTGTTCATTCTTCTGTTGCTTGGATTGGCGCAGTGCCTGGGCTGAAACCTTTCGCCACGACATTTAGTGCAGCTCGAAAGGCTTGGCAGCTGCATGTCGGGATAGCGCGATTTGAAGAGCAGCTCCACCACAACTTTCAGGATGGGTGACAGGATGCCGATGATGCCTGCAGGGGGGAAACCTATGCAAACCTCATCGACAACATCCATAGAGCGGTGAACCAATACCAAGTGTCGTCCTCCAATTGGATCCAATTGGGTGAAGGTTCCAACATGTAGGATTCCAATTCATTCCAATTCATTCCAATTCATTCTGTTCATTTCAGGGATGTTCACCAAAGGTATTTTGCGGCTACCAAACCCACATTGTCACATGGCCTTGGGCATCGTAACTCCCAAGGAACTGCAACAAGTCACAGCCTCACCAGGTCCTGCCTCGTTGCCAGCCCCCGATGAAGTTCGTGGCCCGGGTCCAAATCATCCTGACAGCCCCAGGTCACTAACGGTTGGTGCACCCAACGTTGTAAGCTGGGTCTACCAGTTGCAATGAATAACTAGGTAGCTACTAGTTAATAGTTGATAACTACCAGTGCTAGTGAATAAGCCATTGAACTCTGCAAATATGTCTGACATAACTGAGAGTTATCTACTTATAAACCTTTAGCTTGAGAGATGGTTGCGGATGATGCACCCGTTCCCCTCGTGCATCCCAGGAGTATCCGAGGGAAATGGTTCCAGCGGTATCCAACAGTTGGGAGGTCTGGGTCCGTCGTGAAAAATGGATCAAGGCTGTATGACGGACCAAGTACCGATGCTTAGTTGACACACAGGGATGTTTGATGGACTGGGCTAATGGTGATGAATGATTCTTCAAAAACATGTGTTTAACAAAATTACTAAGATAACCAACGTGTAACTATAGTATGTCCATTTTACTAAAGATAATTGATTATAACTAGAATTGCTAGAAATACTATTATGATCAGTAACAGGTATAATACTTTAGTTATTACCAGTGTGCTAAAGCTTTTGTCATAATGTACTACTGTCATTGCTGTGAATACTGTTATTACATTCCTATAAGTACTATGTCCCTGAAATTGCTGAACATGCTATTACCATAAACAATACTATGTTCTTCTGTAAATTGCAACTGGTTATTACTTACTATAATTGCAGTAAGCAACTGGTTCTTACTATCCATGAGTACGATCACTTCCATAAATGTGACTGCCATAGATACTATCTTTGATGTACTGTAAAACAAATGGTTGATTGACCATATTACTATGTTATCAAGTGATTGCAATCAAAACCAGTCACTATTTCCTTTAAAAACAACATTGTGAACACTAGACAAAACTGTTATGACCATAGAAATACCCTGCAAACTATGAAATATAACTAGTAGACATAGTTTTTACACTTAACTAAATATAACTAACCGTTGGCAACATGATAGCTGAACTAACAATGGTTTAGAAACCCGTTGCTAGCATATCGTTGTTTACGTCTACTACGTCTACTATACCATGATACTAAGTTTAACCATGATAACGGTATATAAATATATATATATATATAAATTACCATTTCTAGAATGGTTAATCATAATTATAACTTGTTGATCAACCATATTCTCCACTATCAATAGTCTTTATTGCTATGAAAAACTATAAAAAAGTCCATAGCTATACTACAACCAGCCATATAAGATATGACCAAGATATAACTATAACTATCACTACTGCATAATTAACCATTATGATCTACTATGTTAATGCTGTGATGAAAGTCTTCTGATTCATCACCAGGTGACGCCACGTCGCGCTCGTTCCCCAGCAGCTCCACTTCAAAGGCGGGCTGGAACTCCTGGAGCCATGGCTGGTGACGCCCCTGGTGGCCCTCCAGGGTGGCCCCCCGGGTGACCCTGTTGAGGATGGCTGGTAATGAGCAAATCATGGAGAGTTCATGGGTTCGTTGATGGTGATTTGGTGGTTCATCAATGGTTCAGTGATGACTAATCCATGGTTCATCGTGGTTACTGCATGCTTCGTTGTGGTTAATGAATGGCTGATACATTGGATAGAACACGATAGAACTGATTGAAACCAGCGTAGCGGACAGTAATCAGGAGGACCAGGTTGATCCAAGGGACGTAGGTGATGCGCTTTTCCCACATCATCTCTTGCTCCGTCATGGGCCTTCCAGTGAACCATGGCACCACTGTCTTTACGATGACGTGAGAGTCGTTGATTTGACCTTGGCAGCATGGCTGATGGGCTCTCTCGACGCCATGACTCAATGGTTAATGATGACCATTCATGATTGATACTATTGGCTGATATAACTAGCAACAAATATATAATCATATAAGTCATGGGCACGGTGTCCTCAAAAACCTGTGTGACACACTTGATGAGGATGATCCGGACCATCCCAAGTGGCGGAGCATATTGAGCCCAGCTGCGGTCGTTGATCACCAACACGGGGATCTTTTTATAGTCCTTAGCTGTGCTGGCAACCAGCCACCAGTTGCTGTCCAGCGGTGTACTCGATCTTGTTGGCGGCAACCGACAGGTTCCAAACAACAAGGAACGCGCATCATAATCATTTCGCTACGGGGAAGGATGATCAACGCTCTCCAAACCAGAGTGTATACTTTGGAGCTGGAGAGGCACTTTGTCCGTCGAAGGGTACCCATGGGTACCCATGGGTACCCTGCATCAGACCGTGTGTCTGTTCAGCATTGCCACGGCGCACCAGCAGCCAAGCCTCTGAGGTTGGATGTCGGCCATTGACCACTCTGAAAGGCAGGTTGTAGTACTTGAACATCGTCCTGTGCCAAGGAGGGTGGTGCCCGACGCATTGATGGGCACCCACGGATTTTCTTTGGCACAATGGGCACAGGTGGGGGAAGGCGAGTGATTTGCCAGTCCCTTGCACCAATGTCATCATCCTTTGACCTGTTAGGACTTCCAGAAGAGATGATCTGGTTTTGAAGCTGCTCTAGATTCTCATTCCTCAATGAATTTAGTCGGGCCCATGGCTGACATGTCGTTTTGGTTCTCCCCACTCCCTAGTTGTTAGAAGATCTTCTGGTGTGGCACAGGCCATCAGGCAAAAATCTAATCCAGTGCTTTGATCAGCCGTCTCCCAAAGTGTGCTTGGATGCCATTTCTTCAACGATGATAGGTAATGTTCAAGGTTGACCTGAAACTGTTTTCCGCACAAAGCCATCAAACAGTTCAATCCATTTTGTCGCAAACTCAAAGCCCTGCAAGTCTGCAAGGTTCAGAATGCTGCTGGAGAACATGCAAATATAAACACATCAAACAGCATCAAACACACACCGTAGGAGAATACTCCGGTCCCACACAAAAACAAAACAATGACTAAAGAACACACACAGCCACACACACACACGCACACATATAATCTTGTATGTCTATGCGCTAAATTTGTATGGAAAATATTTACCAAATATGTATGTTAACATGTTCATATAAGTATCGCACATGGTCTATATATATATATACATGGCAAAAAAAATCTGCATCTCTCGTACCAAAATTTTCAAGGCTCCTCAGCTTCACACAGGGCGGGCTGAACTCCTGTTGGAACCTGGGGCGCCGTGGCATTCAAATAGAATGGTCAGTAGGGGGAAATGATGGCTATAGTGATGGCATAGTCATGATTGGTGATGGTTGTGGTGATGCTAGTTATGGGTAATAGTTATTACAGTGACACATCTCTACCATTTAGTTAGAACCCTCCTCGTAGCTCCAAATCGCTACCCCGTTAAAAGGAAAGAACAGGATACCACTGACTCCAAATCGCTCCGTCCCAACCAACAACCAAACATAGTGATGATTGTTGATGGCCAATCTGGTCGATTAACAGTTGAATAGTGGTTGAATGTCGGCTCATCAAGGGTTTACGAATGCCTACTACAACAGGTGGCCGAGGAAAGCGGCGTACCCAAACATGTAATCCATCATCACCATTAACCATCCTTAACGATTCTAATCCCGATTGGTGGCCATTGCGTGCTACTACTCTCTATGATTAATCATTGACAAACTGTTTGTTGACTGCCATCACCATCGTCATCCTCATCATCATCTTGATTGTCATCATCAATCAGCATCTTGGGAGATCTTCTATGTCCTGAGCTGCTTCCAAGCCACCCCCCCACTGCAATCACCAACTGGTGTCACGTTTTTTGGCCATGCATCAGTCCAAACAGACCACAAAAAGTTCAACTAAACCACGCAACTGCCAGACTGCAGACAACGACTATCAACCACTGGCCGGAAAGACCTGGACCTACCTGGAATGTGCACGACCAAGCAAAACATTAAAAAATAGACAAATAAACATCTGGTTGGTGGTTTCAACCCCTATGAGAAAATTAAGTCAACCATCCAACCATTTGGCAGTTGGGAAAGGTAAAAAATGGTCGAACCCACCAACCAGAACATGCTGGTCCTGGAGCACAAGTCGTGTTCCAAGGAAGCAAAATATTGCGCACTCAACTCGTAGAACGGAGCCTGAGCTCCGTCAAAGTCCGAATCTCAATCAGATTGACGGCTCTGGATTTCCGAAACGATCTTGCCACATTGGGCGGACATCAAGATCTCATCCTCACACATTCGACACAAATCAATTCAAATTGGATCACAATAAACACTTTGCTTGACCATGTGCCTCAATGATCTTCGATGGAGTCGCCATCGAGCAGGGCCCTAAGCCGGTCATTTCCCCATCGGTCCGCTGTTGCACAGGGGACACCGGAGGTAATGGCAAGTCAACCACTTTTGGACACAAGCCTTGTGAAATCGGTGTCCGCAAGGTAGTTGGGCTTCTTCCTCCCGTCCCTCCTCGAGGCAAATGGCACATGAACATGGCTCCTTCACACCATGCACATCCTCAAGCATGTTGTCCACAATAGCCTTTCGCCGGTGTAGCTCCAAAGAAGATCTCAAAACTTTCTGCTGTGTCGGAGAAAGCTCGCGGCTGAGAATCAGTTCCACAGTCTTAGTGTCACGAAAGACCTGGAACATGGCCGACCTTGGCTCTGATATGCCATTTACTTCCAGCACAGCTAGTCCAGCTTCAATGGGATGCTGAGGGTTTTTCTCGTTCCACTTCCTCACGGCCGTGGTCCCTAACACATCTGTGTCTATGACCAGCAGGCCCTGCATGCTGGGGTGACCTCCCATAGTGACACCAAACTGCTCCTCTTCTGCGCATTGCAGCACTGCTCGGAAACTGGACTCGGATGGCTCTGAGGGATGAGGCTCTCTGCTGCCTGTCTGGTTGCCAGCGAGGCGCAAGAGAAAACCAGCTCCGAAGAAAGACATGCTGGGTCGAAGGGATTCAAAAAGTGAAGTTTGTTCTGTCTTTGTAGCTCTTGGGCGGGACTGGAGTGCTTGAGCCAATGATGTGTATCAGCAGCAAGGGTGGGTACACAGTATACAGTATGCGACCAACAACGGGATTGCAGGGTTCAAAGCCAAAAAGGATGAAAAGGGGCAATCATGGTTATGATGATGATGATGATGATGATGATGATGATGATGATGATGATGATGCTGGTGGTGGTGGTGGCGCAAGTGCTGGTGCTGGTGCTGGTGCTGGTGCTTATGGCTCTAACAGTGATTTTGACCATGATGGTGGATGTCATCGATGATGGTGATGATTCTGACAATGAACAAAAACACATTTGATGATCACCATGCTTCTGATAGACATGCCAGGTCGGCTCACAGCCATTTGTGATCTCCTGGAGCCATCAACCAATTTGGGTTCAACATGGCACACCATCTCCAGGGTCTTCCTGCCAAGTCCAAGTTGCAGCACGATATCATCCACTTCGTCCAATGCGAAGGTGATGGGCGGCACAGCCTCTCCTTCCTCGTTGGTGCCATCTGCCAGCACTGGCCGGGAGGTCCTCCAACGACATCCACCGACAGCAACAAGTTCTTCGCCATCAAATATTACCGTCATCAACAACACAATCGAAATCATCGACAACAAAGCAATCAACAAGCAGAACCACAGCGACAGTGAAAACGAGAGAGCAACCAGCAACAGCAACGAAAAATGAATCTCGCCAAGGTAGGATCACCTTGACTTAAAGTAGCTGCTCTGCCCTGTAGCGTCCGGGAGCTGGCAGGATATGAAACCAGTTTCTCGCTGATGGTGCCGGATGTATCTAAGCGGTTGTGCTGTCACACTGCTTCCTGTGAACATGAAAGTGGTGATCTGCTTGGTTCACTCTGACACTGGCTTGAAGTGATCAAAATCAGAAAAACCCACTGGTACATACTGGCACAGAATGCTGGAAACAAAACACACATCTGGAAAAACCTGGGAGATGACAAGCGTGATTAATTTTGGGACGGGTTGCTGGAAACGGGACAATTGCAAAAACTACTGAGAAAAACTATTTGGATCCAATGAGAAAAAGCACAAACAATTCGCTTGAGTGTTCCATGAAGAAAACCATGTTTGAGTGTTCAATGGTCATTGCTGCTTCTTTGTCTTGCTGAATGGTGTTCCGCAGTTTTCTTGGCGTGTGCTGGCTTTCCTGGCCTTGGGTTGTCATAGATTTTCAATGGTCTATCCACTGAAACTTTTGCTGACATGACCCCAACCAATCGCTTCGAATATCTTAGGGATGTGTGGAATGCCAAGGGTCACCATTCATCAGTCAATCTCCCTATGCCCGCATATTCATTCTCAATGTTGCTCCCAACTTCTGCGAGAAAGCGCGGCAAATTGGTGAAGTCACTATGGGAACACGACGATTTCAATCCTTAAATTATCTTGAAACCGAGTTTCCCAGCCCTTCCCAGGTAGACTATCAAGGTTGGCCGATCAACCAACCCCTGTCCTGTAGTTCCTGCGGGCTTGCCGCCGGCCAGCAAGAGAAAGGAATGCAGCAAACCTGCTGGCCACAGCCACTGCTGGAGGCATCCCAAACACCAAACCAGGACCCACTGCCTGGCAGTGGGAACCAGTTGTCTATGAATCTTAGTTGCAGGGGAAGATCGCAAAGCGCCAAGCATGGACTTCACTGGGCAATGTTGCTCGGCCACTGGTTGGCCGATAGGCCCTCAGAATCCCTCAAACACAGGGTGGTGGAAACACCTACTGTAGTAAACCAAGCAGTTGAGCGCAATAACGGTGCAGAGTTGCATGCCTTTGCACTGTTGTGCAAGAATTGCCATCGCAACTGTTGCATGTCCTACAAATCCCCAATGTCGCACAGACGCAGTGCATCCATCATGTGAGGGGCTCAATCGCCAACTCTCAGAACCAAGGACCAAAAATGTGTAATTGTAACCAGTAGCATGCATGAGTAATGATTACTGGTTGGTGGTTTCAACCCTATAAAAACATATCACTCAACCAACCAAGCAGTTGTTGATACCAGGACGAACAACAAATGTCAATCAAACCACCAACCAGATCAGTCGAAAACTGCAATGTGACCATGTGCCAAGGATCCACCCAACAAGGCCAGGCCAGGCACTTGGAAACAGCATGAAACAACCACCCCCCTGGCCACGCCACAAGTCCCAGTGACCCAGCTCCAACTGCAACCCGGTGAGTAGATCTGGATGTCGCTGCACTTAGACTGGCACCTGGCGACCGGGGCCCAGCTGATCAACCCGTGACTCTGCTGAGCAAATCACCTGGGAACTACCTGGCCCTGTATTACTAAGCGGGCTGTATCCATAGTGACGATTGGTTAAGTTCCCAGTTGGAAGGTTTACGACTTGCTGCTTGGAAGATGCTCTCACTTTATAGTCACCATTTATCACTAAAACCATCCAACAAAAAACTGAAGGCAAAAAAAAACCTTTGATCGCCTGCCTCGTCCCTGTTGCCGCGCGTTGCGCACCACTGGTGCGGTGTGCGGAGCTTGCAAAGTGGAGATCAGCGGCACAAAAGCCGCCATGACGAGCAGCGCTGTAAAGAGCCAACAGCTGCAGGTGCTACTGGCAACATCTGAACAAAGAAGTCACCAAAGATGGTACTATCAGGAGTGGCTGGTAACCAAAGATGTCACCAAAGAAGGCACCAAAGAAGTGCAATTGGTTTGCTAGTACTACCATTTGGTGACTGGCCACCCCTGGTGGCCTCCTGGCCTGGCTCCCCCGAATGAAAGGGCTAGGGCAGGATACCCCTAGCTCCTGGCCTCGCTTCCTCCCAACCACCAGCTATACTATTGGTTTTGGATGCTGTCAGGTGTCCCCAAGTCTATCTCAAAGCGAACCCAAGTAGTAGTGGACACAAGTGGACTCTGTTGCTGTCGATCGTTTGAAAGAAAAACATCGGGAGAACCAGTCATCTGCGAGCGAGAAAAACACATGGTCACGATCCGGCAGTGCAGAAGCAAGCTGGAAATCGCGTTGCGTCATGTTTGGTGAACTCGGCCTCAACGACATGACCATCCTCTTCGAGGAACTGCCAGCTAGTAATTGATACGCGACCGTGTTGAGATCTGAAAATCATCCAGCCGTGACTTCAGTGGCAATCCGCCAACCCCCATGATTACCATCAGTTCAACTTGATTGCTTCTGGAAACCCGTACAACTGATTTCAGGATATCAGCACTGAACAACTTTTTTAGATACGAACAGCCACCATCATGAATCAAACACTCACCTCATTAAATAATCATTAGCCATACGATTACTACCATGTCAACCGTAGCTGCTCGCTATGGCAAGCTCCTGTTCAACCCGACTCGTAGACACCGCTACGAGGTTCCGGACGTTCCATAGGGCTCCGCCCGCGCCCCGGCAGAGTCACTGACTGGACCATAGGACCTGCACAGCATCCCCCGGGGCACCTGGGGCATCAATGCTGTGAAAGGATCGCTGATGTCCCGTATGGATGTGATGAGTAACCATTGCCTAGTGATGCTCAAGAAATGTGGAGACAGTATGGCAAATGAAAATGGATCTGGGCTCAAACCAATGAAACAAGCACTGGTAATGCCGAACATCATTGAACCCATATGGTGGTTTCTCAAAATAAGAGTACCCCAAAATCGTCCAGTTTATCAATCAATTATATGTGAAAGCTCTAACAAGAGCTTTGGGATCCCCTCATGGCTTGAGAAACCACCATATGTGGTAGCAAATGGATATGGAGTCTGCTGGCAGTTCTGCTGATAGGTACAACCCGTGTAGATCCCAGTTAGTTCTGCTGCAGGCTGAGGCCTAACAATAGTCAGTCCGGGATGCGTTTCGTCACTGGTTTACTGGCAGTTATACGGGTTATGTAAGTGCTAAATTAAACATATTCCGGCATATAAAAAGAAAATACACATGCATATGTATCTATACATGGATAGAAATGAGTTGATATCATTTACATTACACAAATTAAGGTAGTAAATGAATGAGTGAATAGATCTTAAAGAAAATTGACACAAACACAAACACACACACACACTCTCCATATATCTTAACAATATCTTATCTATATATATATATACCCATCTTCTATCTCTCTATCTCTCTATCTCTCTATCTCTCTATCTCTCTATCTCTCTATCTCTCTATCTATCTATCTATCTATCTATCTATCTATCTATCTATCTTATTTATATCTTTTATATATCTTATATGTATCTTATTTATATCTTATATATCCTTAACTCACCTCAAAGGGTAACTTGCCATGGATCCCAGTTCGGACCCCAGCGGCATCCCAAGCAGCTGCAGCTAGCAAGCCGCACACGGCTGCCCCCCAGCAGTTGCTCATGTGCTAGCGGAATCCCATGAGAAAATATGAAGCCCATGCAATGTAGCGTAGTCCGTGCCAGCATGTCGCCAAGAGTACCTTTGTCCAAGCATCTTATTATCGTACACCATGTATCCCAATCATAGGAGATCCAGCTCTTAACACGCCATCACTTTGACTATGCATAGCTGGCCATCTGCCACCAAAATGATAGGGCTTGCGCATATTCAAAGAATCTCCCAATGAACAGATTGGTCATGATTACTTGGGTATTCATCCACCTGACTATGCACAAGCCTAGTGAATATTCAATGGATCTCCCAGCTTTTCAACTGGAAAAAGATCCTCCACATCTGCCATGCCTGTCATGAAACCTACGTATGCAACTCACCTGGCTGCTGGCACCCGGCCCCTGCGACCGTTCCCCCTCAACGCTACGGGCTCAGGTGCCAACCCAGCTCCAGGCACCTGAGAATCCCCAAGGCTCCAAGCTTCCGAGAGGATTTCCATTGAAGCAATGAGAATCATTCGATTAAATATGGATTAATGGGAATCTAAGGAATCATGATTATTAGCAATAAGTATGGATTAATGAGAATCATGAAATCAATGAGATAGTTGATTAATCAGATCATTTATTTTTATGGATTTCAACTAGCTAGTGATTCTAGATGATTTAATGATTAGCTAAGCAGAAAAATTGGATTCAACTATATATATGATGAAATGATTCAACCAGCAATGATGAACCAGTTTGATTCATCAAGCTAGCGAACCACATATGAATCTATACGATTACAGGATTACCTAACCACAAAAATTGAATTTGTAGAATAATTGGATTAAACTCTATTCTTAGTAGAATCATTAAATGAAAACTAATGTTAAATAATAGGCTAAGATATTGATAAATAAACAAACGCAAATTCGTTGAAACTAATTAGCTTAAGAAAACACATCTCATACGGTATCCATCGTGTACAATCCTCTGCATGGCAGGTCCCCTGGTGAAATTGATAGTGTCCGCAATTCATGGCTGATACAATGCTACCTGTAATCATCAATAACCACTCAGTGTGGAGCTCTATGACTAGTACTCTGGCCATTCTTAATCATCAATAACCACTTTTTAGGCATCATTAGGCATCGTTGACCATCATAATATGACCATTACTAGACGATCATTGCAAGCCAACAGCCACCCTCATCAACCATTATAATTGACCAGTGTTGAGTGTTGAGCATCATCGAATCAATCAACGACCGTTGAACCATCAACAACCCTCATTAAGCATGTAATTGACCATCATTGAGCGTCATTAATTAATTAACAATATGTCATTGAGAATCACTGAATCATCAATAAACCCCATAAATCACAGTGGACCAATATTGATCTAGCATCATTATAAGCTGTTAAGCACTCAGCCAACATTCGATAAGCATTGATTCTACTGAATAACCATTAGCAACTAAGGACTAATGGATAATCATATTTAAAAAGCAGAATTATAAACCTTAGCCTTGTTGAATTACCATTTAGAAAAAACATGAAAAAACACATTAACAACCCTAAATCACTACCAACCATCATCCGCCACCTGGGGCCCCGTTTCGCGCATTGCTGGGCTTTCCCACCATTCCCGGTGGCAAGGCCATAACGCTATCTCACCAGGACCCCACGTCTGGTGGTGGACCAATGGTGACCACTGCGGACCAAGAGATTATTTGAGTGGTGACATGTGATGACCACTGATCCTTGTCCTGTGGATTTTCCGCAGTCAGTTCGGATGAGAGGCCTGAGATAAACTGCTTTTGTTAGACTTCAAGTGGTCTTCTGGGCGGCGTTCTGCGATGTCAACATTAGCAAGGTGACCATCGAAGTTGCACAGGGTCTTGTCCCCAGATATCAGATGTTGTTGGTTGAAACATTGTGATGTCCTAAGTATAGGTTGCTGGCGTAGTTACTTCATTCTCGGGCCGTGTTTCCATGGATGCAACCACCAGAACTGCTAATGTTCGCCCCTAGTTCCCCTGAGCCATAAGGCCAGCAGGGTGTCAGACGTGAAATGTCTTTCAAATGAAGAGATCGGATCTTCAGTCCTCATATTGATCCTGCGATACGGGTACATATCTACACTATGAAGTATGTCAAAGTACCCTGATTGCTGCAGAAAACACATGTTCGTACGTGAATTGTAAATGCATGGACTGCATGGACTGTGATGGCCCTCGGACTGCCCCACATATGCACGCTCCCTACAGCAGGCTTGTTTTCCCGTGGCATTTTCGAAGGCGTGATTTTCTTCTCCGCGCCAAAGGTCCGACTGCTGTTCTGGAGATGCGTTTGCAACTCCACTGTCACGGCTGATGGACCTTGGCAGTTCCCTTCTGGACCTGAGTCCGCTAACATGTTCAGCTGGTTCATGTGAGATCCAACTAGCCATGGCGATGATGAACTGTGGTAACGGTCAAGAGTGGGGGTGGATAACACTGGACAACCACCAGTGTGGGAGAAGCTGCTCATCATTGGTATGGCAGTCAACAGCTGCAGTTTATGGAACCAGTGGTGGTTGATTGGTACAGCCTGGTACTGAGCTCAGACTGTAGCTGAAGACATGACGCTGATGAGGTCAGGCTGAGCTGGTGCTGGGCGGTTTGCGCCCTGGAAGGAAAGTCTTGGGCGCAATTTGTCTTGGCATTCTGAAGTTGCTGGCATTTTTTTCCATCGACATCCCTAGTTGCTGATATTTGGGAAAAAGGAATTGCAATGTCAGGAGGCTTGTCACAATAACACATCTTTGCCCTGGGGGGTCCATCAGTCGACTGATCCGTTTAAAAGCAATGAACTTCGCTGTGAGACAGTACGTTTGACTTCTCACCGCCCCTGATTCGAACCACGCGCCTTTTGTATCGTTTTGTGAAGGTCAGCTACGAAAATCGATTGTGAACCACCACCACCACCACCTGGGAGATATTTGTCTGTGATCATGGTACCTTGATTGATGATGGTCAACTATGACAGGTACAACTTGTCATCGTTGACCATGGCTACCAACGCGTTAACCTATCACTGGTGGATGCCTCCCTAGCTTGAAGGGTTGGATGCCCCATAGCTTCTCAGGGTGTCTGGCCTTGTCAACCGACATCTCGGTGGTTGAACCACCCCTACGGAAAACCTTAGTCAACAAACCAACCATGTGTTAATACTTGCAGGTAAAATGAAAAATGATTGAAGCCACCAGCCAGTCGTAGTTGTAGCGTTCACCATGGACCCGCGCATGATGGTGTAATTGTCGGATCATGTTCAGGCATGGTTTCCAGTCATGTCGACCCTGGATGATCCCACATGCCTCCATGTTTCAAAGATGATTTACAGTGTCTAAATTCAAAGACTTATCTTAGAGGATAACGCCCTGAATTTAGATAAATGATAATGCCAAGTGTCTGGCAGCTCTGGCAATGTCTGGCACTGGAATGCACAAGAATCAACAAGCCACTTTGGAGTTGCATGCCGTCTATCTGGAGTTGCATGCCGTGCCTTCAGGAAACCTTCAAAATTGATACGGTGCAACCCACTTTGGTATATGGCTGCTCCTACAATAGAAAAGTATTGGTGTCCATGTCATATCAGCAAATAGTGGGTGATATCAAATCAACTCTGATATATCCTGGTTGACCGTCACAGTGAAATTCAAGCGTCATGAACAATTAATAAATCATCGGTGCTCCTTATTCACCACCATTTCTCGCTAGAGATGAACCAGTATGGAAACCACAATTTACTCTTTCTTAAACAGCATCAACCCATGCAAAGCATTCATCCACCATCATCATGTTGAACCGTGGTTTGCCAGTTTTGGACCATTATCAACTCAGCATTGAAGATCATGAACCTTCGTCGGTCGTCATCAACCATCACTACTAGGTAGTGAAAACCCACGACTACCACGCATTCACCATCTACTAACAACCAACTGGCCCATACTTAACTATGACTCAACCATGAATTACCGATGAGCCATCAAGAAACCATCAATGAACCACTAGTTCTTCACTGAGTACCCATCAATCGACCATCAATTATTCACTAATCAGTTCATCATATAGCGTATCTTTCACCAGCCTGGGAAGCCATGGCCGTCGTCAACGAGCCAGGGATTTGCTCCGCCGATCGCGGCCCCGGTCTGGTGGCGCAAAAGCACGGAAGACCTGGAAACGGCCAATCTCCAGTCACATCCCCACTTGATAAGTCATAACCAATAATAGGATGAGCAAATAAGAGTCAATTTGGGTTACTAAGGGTAAATGTTATCCCCACTGGTGAATGGTTTCATTTGGGCGTTTCAGGTTTCACAAAGGCTCGGATGAACTCCAAAGGTAGTAGCTTAATAATGTATACTGTAGATTTAATGGCGATGATAGGAAATTTACCAGGCCTAGCAAGGGAGACAAGGGTTATCCCCAATGGCTGATGGTAATCATGGTTACTGATGGCTCATAAATCGCAATGATTGATCCTGGATGATAACAACCACTAGTTAACCTACGATGGTTGATGGGTGCTGGCTAGTAGTCACGAAGCAAGCGCCCAAGTGGACTGACCGACATTTACCCAGGAAAACATTTGTGCAAGTGATCTGTGTTCTCAACAAGCCTCTTTTGACCAGAAACTGCTTGGCTTTCAATCGGGCCACCCCCTCCACCAGCCCACCTGTGGTGGCTGCGGCAGCAAGGGCCTTGGACCAGCCGGCATGGCCTTGCTCCTACACACCTAACTTTTACTCGCGATAACTGGTTACAACCTGAAGTTCACAACTAGTGCAACTATTTCCAAAACTGATCTCCAACTTTTCAAGAATGGTTGATCAGTGGCTATGGGACATGATTGCATCATGGTCACTTGTGAAAAAATGCGTGGCGATGAGCAATACCTAAAGCTAGGAGTCGGTGATTGGTGGCTTGCAATGGTTAATAAAGGGAAATCGCTATAATTGTAATTGTTGAATTGGTCAATTACGATTTCATGATAAGTCACTGGTTGATAAGGGTTACTTGGTGGTTCATCATGACAGATTGTGCAAATGTTTGATGCTGGTTGATCCCTTGCACATGTTAAGCGTCAACAGGGCATCAATATGCTGCGGTAGAGTCCTCCAAATAAACAAAGATCAGAAATACTAACTGTCAATTTAGGGGTGGCTACATGCCACCATGCTAAGCTTTGTAGTGTAGATAAACGGGCAAGTACACTTGAAACAAGTGTACACATGTCTACCTATATAGAATCCTAAACCAATGTATACGAAGGGCAATACCAGGCCGGTCAGGGGAACAACAAAATATGACCAATGATAACTTGGGGCATGCCAACAAGTCAATACATGCTCCATGCGGTAGAATGAAACGCATTGACCTTGTAATCCATCACTAGCCATCACCAGCATCAGAATCAACCACCAACATTCTTACATAAACATGACATACATTTAAATATGCATAAACATGATGGTTGCCCAATAGAACGGCAATGATTGGATAGGCACCCGGTACAAACGTTGCACGCGGGCAAGCGTTATCACCATGCTGATCACCAAAAGGTGGCCCTTCTCCCTACTATTGCAAGTCCCGATCCCCTATGGTCCCCATGACTTTCCATCATTAAACATCATCCATCCACCATCGCTAATCTTTATTAGCCAATAATGCCCTATCATGAACCATCACTAATCATTAAGAATCAGCCATCACCAACCATCAGTACATACAGTATAGTCATTAACAACCAAACCAACCATCAGTAGCCATCATTTTGTACTCATTGACATTTAAACATCCTCAACCATCATTGACCATCATCATTCAGGGCTAACATTGGCTAACCGTATCTGGCTGGTGGTTTCAACAACTTTAAAGGTATGCTTGCCAATTAAACCAGCAAACCAAACGTGGGGAAAATGAAAATAGTTAATCAAAGCACCAGCTAAATCTGGTTGTGGCTAAAAAAAACCCTTGACCACTGCCTCGTCATCTGTTGGGATCTTCATGTACTACTCATGCTGGCTGTTGGTTGGTTTATATTGAACCGTAGCCATGTATAGTTGGTGTATCCCATATCCTTGTTCGTTCTTATCCTCTCTTCTTAGCGTTTGACCATTGCAAATCATTAGTTATATCACGAACGATTTTGTTGGTTACATGGTTATTAACTATTATTGGCCACTTTTTAACCACGAATCAACCCATGGCTTCCCTATTCCAAAAATCTTATTTACCCTAATCCCTAATCTAAAAAAACAATGGCTTCCCTATCAAGAAAAAACCTTTGTCAACCCTTTGCAACCCTTATTAACCCATGGTTTCCCCGTTATAAACCCATGGTTTCCTGGGCAAAAAAAATAGAACGCCACCAGCCGTTGATTTCGCTGATCCAGCTGAGCTCCCTGACGTTGGGAAAACTGTGTTGGGAGATGGGATCTGCGAGGTGGGCGCCGTCGCCAAGCCTCACCAGCTCAAGCGAGCGCTCGTTGGGCTGTGGGGATATCAAGCAGGTGGGTTGATCCACATTTTTTTGTTCGATTTTTTGATTTTTTTTTGCTGAGGCATCACTATGGGTTCGCCCCACCACTCACTAATAGAGACTATAATTATGGGGAAAATATTATAAAGAACAATGTTCAATATTGATAAATAAACCGTAGTTGATTATATTATATGTTGGTTGTGGACTGGGGGAAGATAACCCGCTATAACAATAGGGAGATTATGATATGAGGATAGGAACCAGCTATTGGGGGGTTTTATTGGGATTTAATTGGTTAACAATATAGAAGGGGATAGGAACCAATTATAATTGTTCAAGAATGATTATCAAGTTGTTCTTGGCTACACTCTGGTAAACATTGCCCTGGTGGCGTGGAAAATCCACCATTCACAGCTGGTTTCCCAATGAGATCTGGTAATTTTGCAGATGTCAGTGGGTTGGTTCATGGGAACATCTACTACATTGAAAACCCTTGTTTTAGCTAATCATTTGGGGGCTTCTTGTAGGTTTTACCATCAACCATTTCAGGGACTAATTGCTCTTATGAAGCGATGTGCAAATAACAACAGCTCGCGGTTGAAGCCACGGCTTAAATGGATTATGTGGTTATTACTTTTGGTGCGAAACTGCAGCTCTAACTGTAACTTGGTAGCTTGCTTGTCCAAACAGCGACGATCAACAATCGTATAGCTTTGTGGCGATAGCACCACCTATTGGTTTGAGGCATGGCCGGTCATGACCATTAAGAGTGGTTAGGATGATCAAGTGGTCATCAACAATAGGTTTCAATGTGGCTTTGTTTTCCTTGTTGGTACTTGGCATGTTAAGTGTGCATATACCAATCAGATGATTGCTGCTGGTCATGTGCTGTTTCATGTTATTTCCAAACAACATAAGGCAAGTCAGGTGTCCAACATCCAAACTCATCCGTTGTTCCACAGCTTTGACCAAGTCCATTGCATCCCTTATTGGGAAAAAATCGCAATCAAACTCAACAAGAGTTGTGTAATCACTTTAGACTACGAGTAGTGCACAATGCGCATCATCATACTATCACCAACCTGTAGTTGCACGCTGCCAGCAACGGCCAATCCCACATGACATACTTTGTCGAACATCATGTAACCACAATGTCCTCGTCACCAACCCGTGATCTACAAGCAAAAGACAATCAAGCAACCAACCACGAAGCAACCAACCGCCAAGCAACCAACCACCAACCAACCAACCACCAACCACCAACCACCCAACCAACATGGCTCTTTCAGCACCACCAGCAACCTCGACACATTTGGCGCCTGTTGAAATGACCATGGGAATGATCTTCCGTCGACGTCCTGGGAATGCCATGACCAGTGTGACCAAGCACTACCAGCACAATGACCAAAACAAACAAAAAAACAAAACAAACATCCCTCTTTCTCGATATACATGTATGTGTATCTATATCTATCTGCATCTGTAACTGTAGCCGTGCTTGTACTCCGGATCTATGTCTATAAATGCAAAAAATCTGCGATATAGATCTATATTGTCTTTCTTGTGCGATTAAAACAAAGTGAATACATACACAAATAAAGTAAATGAATAAATGAATGAATATGTCAATACATGTAAATAAATACGCAAAAAATAAACAAATCAATCAATAAATAAATATATATATATATATACATAAATATAAAAACTGATATTGCATACACATCATGGATTTCTCATCTGTCACTAAAAAGACACACCAATGATTAGTGCGTTTGCACAAGTTCAATCCCGCTGGTGCTTCATACGCACGTGTGACAACATTTCTGCACAAAACGCATTGCAATTCATTTTGACTCCAGGAACTTTTGATCCAATCAAAGAAATGAAACCATTGCGTAAACACCATCCAAACATAGCAAACAGTCGTCTAACCAAAGTCCACAGCGACAAAGTGGGGGCCCCTAGTTGTAAGCCTGTGAAGGTTTGCCATTGAACGCTACGTCTTCCATAACCGGTGACTTTCTTTAAAATTAGCGCTTGAAAACCGGGACCCTCGCTAACCAACCAGAGTTATACATCTACCATGCATATACCCAAGTTGCTTAATTAATAACTATGGGCAAACCACCCTAGGTATACATCAACCATACCTAATCTTACACCCATTCATACATCAATCATCCTACTACTTATCTCCAGGTATACCCTAGTTATACCATGTTATTATACCCTAGCTATGCCCCAGTTGGTTGGGGGGCCCTCACCATTGGCCCTGCGTTCTCCACCTCGTCTCCGCCGTTCGGGCGGTGCCGATGAAGCTCTCCGTGGTGGCACCTCCCAGCGAGGCCACAAGGAGCACTGCTGGGGGGGATGACTTGGGGGTGCCACTGAGGGGTAGCCTACAGAAACTTCAGTGATCATGGGGGTACAAACCTCATTGATCAAATCAAATATCTAAACATATGTGCGATATATATGCATTGTTTTCACAGGTTCCACGAAATTCCATGTGTTTTTCTCGACCCATTTCTGCTACAAGTCTGCAGGATTGAAATTGGTCCATGAAGAAAGCTGAAGTGCCCAATGAAGGGACTTTTGTGGTGTTTTTTTTTTTTTTTTTTTTTTTTGCTAGGGCTTCTCAGAGGATTTGCCCTACTACTGCCTTACACTTTTGTGGTGGTTGGGGCTGCAAATGGGGGATCCCCCGATCACACCTGGGAACGTAAACTTTGGACATTTCAGAATGGCATTGAACATATCTTCGTCAAACTGCAGTTCACCTATGAAACAGGATGAAACAGGCAAGGACCCTGGGATGTCCAGTTGAGGGCCCTTGGTTGCTATGAGTTTACCTACCAGCTGTTGAAACAAAGCTTGGGGAATCACTCCCACAAACGCATAAACTCACTGGCGCCCACCACCTCACCCTTGAATCCATACTGTACAGGCGATGCTCAGTTTAAGGCTCACGATTCTTGACATCCATGTTCATACAAAACTCGGGGTTTTGGGCCCCGAGCAATGGTGCCGCCAGGCCTTCTTGGACCCTTATTGGTCCAATATTAGGTGCTCTTTCAAAAAAATAACTATTTCTCCAAAAACGGTGTACCCCCAGAAAATGTGGTTTCCCGGTTAATAGGAATATTATTGGAGAATTTCCGGGAATGGTTTCCATGGTGGCTACCATATTCTTGGATATTCTTGGATGGTTCGTAGGTACCACCATGGACAGGGACAACCCCATGTGTGGGAATGATTCCCCAAGCTCATCGCATCGACACGCCACCCAGCCGAGCCACAGAGAGTGACAACGGTGTGTCTGGGACCGATAGCCTGAGCCAGTGGAGATCCGAGAAGCGGACAAAACCACTGGTGCCGAACCCAAACGCCAGTGAAACTGTCGCCATACGGACCCCATCCTTCAAGATAGATCGCCGAGAACAAACTGGACGTTGGCTTTCGCAAAATTCTTGATCAACTACACTAATATACACTCATTGCACCGTATTGAAGGGAAGGTCATTATTTGTACAAATGATCAACACTAGCTGTGGACAATCAGGAGCATTATAAAGGACAGGGCGCCCAACCGTTGACCGGTCGTGAGCAGCAGGAGTCGCAGAAACCATCAATTTGCTTTTCTGCTGGTTGATGGTTTCAACCACTATCGAAAACATGAGTCAACCAACCATCCGTTTGCTACTGCTTTTACTGGGAAAATAAGCAAAGTAGATATCTGTTGCAAGATGCCCCATCCAATTGTTAACACCGGGGAACAAAAACAGTTTTGTTGCAGTTGCGAAGTAGGTCAACCATGGTCAACCTATAACTAATAACCTCTTCATGGGCAGGGCTGTAGATGGAAGGTCCCCCAAGGTCACGCGATGCTTAGCGGCATGACCAGCAGCCCCTTACCATCTGTGCTGTCAAGTAACAGGGGCAAGCTGGGAAGGGACTCTCGACCCCCTGTCCTCAGGGATGCAAGAAATGGATTGCAGCAGCTTGGTGGTTATTTAGCCCCCTGATATCGAGAGGACACCATGACAAATAATTATTACATAGTTAAGTCATATTATTGGTCTGGATTTCTGCCACTAGGATGTACAACATTGCTATGACTGGTTGGTGGATAAAGCCCGTCCCAAAATTTGTTGCCAACGGGAAATCGTCCCCAGGTAAACATGATCCGATCATATGCGTGGTGTGAGAATGGCAACTACCAGGTAAAAGCTCTAGGTCTATGGACACGTTGTTGACATGGTAGACACTTCAAGCAAAGACATCATCGAGTTTTTTCGATCATGAACCGTACCATAGTCAAGGTATATGGGTGCAAAAAGTGGTTCTTCCCAGATTCAAAGACTTGAATCGTTCCACGTGTGAACAACATGCATAGCACCCAAGATGAGAGCCACTGAGCTGTGCCCTTTGCTGTTCCCTTGGCCAGGCAACCGTGGAGGTTCAAGATGGTCGTGAGGATCGGAGTCAACCTGGGAGCCACAACAAGTGGTTGCTGGTCCATCAAGCGCACTAAAAACCACCACCACGCCCGATGTTCTCAGGTATCACTTCGCTCTATTGATAAATGTCCTCCAATAACTCAAAAAGTGACTGGGCTCAGAGGTTCTGGACATTTGGAGGAACAAATGGGAACGCGTCATGTAACGTGGCCTATGTGCACATGGGCAGAAGGCTTGTGGACTATCAACGAGTTACCCGACGTTGGGGTGGACCAATGGCGACTGCCAAATAGACACGCCATCATCTGCGTTTACTTGAAACCCATCTCATCTGATGTCTACCTATTCATCCACGAAGCTAGTAACCTCTCCTTGCCAGTCCTTTCATACCTGCGCTTTAAGCATGTTGGTGTAACTAAGGCTCATTTGAGCCACCTTGAATATCCTTCACTACTTTACCAACCAACCTGTGCTTCATGGTTTCAACCAGCCCACAAACATGTTGGTCATATTCAATATCATTGGTTCGTCATGGGCAAGTACGGGGATTTGTGATAGAAAAGCTTACAAGTCACAGGTAGGGTTTGATGTACCTTCCATCTAGGGCCATCAGTTGGTAGCCAACCATAATAGCGATGCAATAACAACTCTCCACCACAACAGTATCATGGAAGGCTCATGGGAGGTCTAGAACTGAAAACACTCTCATGTTTGATAGAAGGTCACAGGCTACAGCTGCGGCTAGAGAGGTTAAGGTTTATTCATATGGATCTCCCATTGCAAACACAAATGTGCCAATCTGGCTACACACATATACACCCAAACATATGTGTATATAATGTGCATAAATATCAATATGTGTGTGTGTGTCCATATCTCAACAAAAAAAGGAGAACCTAGAAATGAACACACAATAATCACAACATAGTCAGCACATGTATTGAACAAACATATCCGCACCCCAAGCCACCACAGCTGCTGCTCAGGTAAGGGCGATCTCCTTCAAGGGTGGCGGCCGCCTCAAATGACCAGCTCACTGGTACAGCTTTTCCATCGCATTTTGGCGGTTCTGAATGAATCACAAATAAATATGATGAACCTTGCAACTATCGAATTGTCTAGGTCACAAACATGGATCTACCCCTAAACAATCCTCTATTGCTGTAGCCATTCATATTAATACACCAACCTTCTTGGGGTCCCCTTAGTTTGAGAAGCCCCAGAATTGAACCTTGTAACCACCAGTAGCACCAAGAAATGCTGGGATCTTCACCGGCATCTTTGGGATCTCTGGCCATGACCCAATCTTCACTGGTTCTTGATGGTTACGACCTCTGACTATTCAAAACAATTAGCCAACAACATTCAGGAATTACCATGTGTGGTAACAGTTGTTGTTTGTACAAACTGCGTACAGTAAAACTAACCGTTGATTTACGTTGATTGAGTAGCACTCAACATCAACCAGGCATCGCATTGACAGTGTCTTAACATTGGTCAACCACTTCAAAGTTTTCAAACTCGTCATGTGGTCATGTGGTTCATGCATATTGAAACAGCATTACGTTTAACAAACTGTCAACCATCACAAATGACCGTCACCATTTCCAAGTTGAAGCGTTGTTGTTAGTCATTCTCTCTCCATCGCTGTCAGGTCGCCCTGTCCAAGCTGTTAGTCATTGTTTATTGTGTCTTTCTTCTCATGAAGCATCATGAAATCAATCATTCAAAACTGTTATTCACCATCCTTGGCAACTACCATCAATCCTTAAGCAAATGTGGTTAACCATTGCACTCTGGTAAATTGCCCTGGTTGCGTGGAAAATCCATGATCTATAGCTGGTTTACCCATAAAGAAAAACTACTTCTAGCCTTCAACTTAGGGACAACTGCCAAGGGGTCGCCATGTGTAACCACCACAGGTTACCCTTCACCAGCAATCTGCTTCCAAGCGTCAATTTTCCCAAGGCAAAACCACCGATGCGCTCCGAGTGTTCGCACGGCTCGTCCTTAGCAAACGTGACTTTTTTGGAGTTCAAGCAGAATGGCGAGTGACACGGAAGAGTAAGAAATGGATGGCTTGTAAAGGATGATGATGATGATGATGATGATGATGATGATGATGATGATGATGATGATGATGATGATGATGATGATGATGATGATGATGATATGGCTGCATGTTTCGATGGGGAATGATAATGATGGTGACTACTGGTCAATAGCAACGGTCGATGATGGGTGATGATGGCGAATTGATGGCCCGTTGATTCCTGTCATTGTTGGTCGGCAATGCCCACTTGTTTTGATCATAATCATCAACCATATTTAAGAGGTGGTGTGACCCTTTGGTCATCATCCGTTGCGATAAACCAGGATAACCATCATTGACCAATAATCAGCAAACAGGAATCAAGCATCTTATTCATTGCTGCTAGCCAATGACCACTCGTTGCCAGCACGTCAGCAGTATGCATTATTAATTACTACAAGCCTGTGAGCAATGGTTCATTGATGTTCACTATACTGGTAAATCTAGTCTATAGTTGGCACTTGCCAACAAAGCCTTCCTCTTAATGCTTAGCTCATGCCCGTTTTGCAAGGCTTCGCTCGTTCTTTGCAGAACCTTCCTCATTGAAGTTTCTGCAAGCGGAGAGTCATGCACTATGATCGAGTCAAAGCAGTGCAGCAGGGAAGACTGACACACAAAACAGCCAGTAGCACTGTTGGCTTCCAAAACCGCCATCATGAGCAATCACCCCTAGTTGAACCATAAGTAGCTGGTGATGATTGGTGATGCAGTTAAGTTCAATAAGGGATTTCTGAATATGGAACACCATCAAACATAAGGGAGTTGCTTACATAACTTGTTGTATAAGCAATTACCAACCCCTATCAGCTACCAGTACCGTGATGGATTGATTGCATTTCTTTCCGTGAATCACACCCTCACGAAGTGTCACGAAACTGTACTTCCAAATTTCATCCATTCTCAACCAGCGATTTCTTCGGGGGGTCTGACAGGACTGGCTAAAGGACTGGCTACCGTTGCAACGGTCTCACTGTGACGGGTCTGCGCAGCGCATGCATCGGAGGATCTTCCAAGGTCGGCTCTGGTTCCTTGGCCTCCAAGGGCTCCTGGACACGGCCCGAAAGGAGCTCCATGGCAGTTGTGGTGGTTACGTGAGGGGTTGAAACATGTGGAAACCACGTGGAAACCACCAGCACGACCTGTGTCCAGTGAACAGCGCTGTATCAATTTGGAGAATGTTCGTAGTAAATACTTGAACCACCTTGAACCATCTTGAACCCCATCAATGGCGAGAGTTCGGACATGTTGGGACACATGAGGTGAATGGTAGACACAGCTGTGCACAAGAGTTAAGACACCATTCGGCATGGACAGCTCGTCAAACTTGAATGAGATAGATAATCTTGAGGGTAGTCACGTGCTTCAATCAAGATTTCCTTGTGAATGCACCTCCCCATCTCCAGATGGTACACTGGTTCTAAGCCGCAAGCATCTTGTCAAATAATACCACTCACCCGGCCTCATCATGTGCATCCTCCTTGGCTTCCCAATCTTTGGGCACCAACTCTTCTGCTTGGGACGCTTCTGTTTGGACACCGTGCAGATCAGGCGTCGTTTTGGCGTCGCTGGCCTCGCCTCATCGTGGGAAAAGGGACCCCAAATGTCCAAGCGAACCTGCACCACCTGGATGGAACATGATGGAACCCTGCCAGTGGAAGGATTGCCTCAAATACTTCGCAAGCTATCCAGGGATCAAAGATAAATGTGGTTGCCACACTCAAAAAAGATGTCTATCCATTGTGTGTTCGCCGAGATCCATGCTTTTCATTACCTGCAGTTGTTAGTTCCTGATCATATTTTTCGGAACCCCTTAGAACCCCATATTAAAATCACTATTGTCTTTCAGCTTGTTATTGAGCAATTTAACCCATTGTTGACCAGTATCAGCAATATTGAACCTGCAGAAGAACGATTAATGATGTCATGCTTATACTGGTTCATCCATTGATTGTTGCTAACGTTTACTAGCTACTGGCCATAATCATATATACATTAATCATGTACGATCGCCCATTAGTCAGGTCTATCATCTATTAACGGCTGATCATCCATGAAATGAAATTTGGATTATTACTAATTAATACCATCTAGCCCTGTACTAATTTCACATCAAGAGGCAGTCATTGACGCATCTGGCTATAGCTATTAAAACTAATAATGATCATCCATCATCATCCACCATAAACCGAAACAGTCACCAGTTGCAGGTGGCACCACTGCTGCCTGCGTCTCCACGTGAGCTGCTTCTTGGCCGAACCTGCCTGGGATACCGGCCGTGGGGCTACACTGGTGGCACTGCCTAGACTTGAACTCATGGCCTACCCTGAAATTCCAATGGTGCCATGTGTTTAATGATTTCTTCAAGCGGTTTCTACCAAAAGAGGATCAATGCTGCTTTAGGTGGAATTCCAATACATGTTTTTCCAGCCAAGGGACTGAATAGAGACTGAAAGGGAATCCAGAAATTCTACTACTGTTAGCGCTATTATGGCCAATTGCCATGGATCCACCAAGTCCTTTGCATACAAAAGGCTAGGCCACCCAAAGAAAAAGAAAAAACATCACGAGAATGACGAGAAACGTGTGGAACTTGAAAGCACCTGCACAAAACCCAACAAATTGTGACCACATCAACACTGCTGCACTGAAGTCACATTGTAAACAGCTACTCAAGGCTCTCAGCTTGGCACCTGGAGTCCCATGTGATTTCATCGTGTCACTTCCTGTGTCTCTGGGGGTCACTCCCAATGCTCATCCCTGCTCCAACGTCTGTCGCCCAGGCGCAGTTCTTCCCCCGCTTCTTGCAGGAAATCTTCCAACGTCTTCAGCTTCACCAGCGGCGTCGCACTACCCCCAATGGGAGAAGCCGCGTCCACACGTCGCACCACGGAAGGCCGCTCCGGTGCGCAACCGGGTGACGCTGTTGCAGCCTGAACTGAGAGGGTTGTTGTGGTAGGTGGTGGGATTTTTGTTGGGTCAGTGTTGTGGTGTTGTTCTCTGTAGTTCTGGGTGTTGGTGGGACTACTTGATGCCAAGAAAAAGGAACCACAGATGATCTCCATTGGTGTTTCGGCCCTGGAGGCATGACCACTCCTGGGTCGGGGTCGGAACTCTGAGTTGTGACCATGGCTACAACCTGCGGTAAGCGGATGAACCCGGCAGGTCCATCCAGGTCCTAGGTCGTTCATTCGTTCTAGGTTTCGCTGCAGGACAGCATGTCGTGTTTGCATACTTGTGATGAGTCACACTTCCGAAACACGAAAAGCAATATGCTGACCCAAGAAAAGCATCCTATTCTCAATTTTTGCTGCCCAGACTTGAATCTCATCTCCAAAATGTCAAAGTAATAGCCTTTGAAAGTGGCAGCCATGCCCCTGAAATGAAGGAAACTATGGAAACTATATCCCGAGTCTTACAATATCCAGCCGCAATCTCAGGATATTGTCCGACAATGGTGTACCATCCAGAAGTAGTACTTTCCGGCTAAGAATTGCCATGAACCGCTGGATGGTTAGCAGTCACCACCATAGACATGGACTCTCCATAGGTAAAGCTCCTTGACCCGGCGCCTCCAGTGGCAAAGTCACCGGAAGCAAAGCCGTCTCGGGTGCAAACTGCTCCCCCTCGTCCTCCACGGGTGGTGCCACTGCCTTCGGTGCCTCCACGAGTCACGCCATTGACTTTGGAGATGTGGCTGGGAGATGATCAACTTCTGGAGTTGTTGGCGGATGCGGTACCATTTTGCAACATAGGCCTCCAATCAACCGAGTCATGCCTGGACCCCCCCTGTAGGTTGCATATCAACGAATTGGTGACGTGGTTGAGTGTTGACGTTGCAAAAAAAGAACAACAAACCAGTCAACCAGTTACTACAGTTGTGCATTGACTCTATCCCTAGGGTTGTTTATGTTCAACTGTGATCAATTGCTTTTCATCAAGCAAGCAGCCAACCAACCAACCAACATTCCATGTTCCCTGGGTTGGTTGTGGGGAAAATCTACGGGATTCTACGGGAAACCCTTATTTTGTACCACCAATTCTGGGGGGGTCCTCATGTCCATTTTCAGATCAGCCATTTCTAGGACATTTTTCTGGTGTTAGTCAGTTAGTCATTACAAATGGTTACCCTAGCCTAAGCCTAAGCTAACTAACCGGGAGATACCAGTCTGTATTCCCATTGCACTGGACTATGTTGGCTGAGATGGCACAACCAACTCACCAACCAACCCACCTCAGCTTCAACACGTTGCTCAGCCAACTTCTGCTCAGGGCTGTCATCACCACCTTGGGGTAGCGGCCACTGGTTGGCAGTTGACTTGTTCACTTGGGTTCAAACGTCTTGGTGTTAAAGTTTGGTTAATAGAAACATGGTTTCTACCATCATGTCTGCCCAAAACATTCATGGACAGTAATTAATGTTCATATCATGCCTCATTAATAACATGTCGGTTTCTAGATGTTGTTGATACCTTGGAGGATCAGTCCACGGCGCATCAGCTATGAACAGTCGAATGGTGTGCCCATCGGAGCCGCAGGATTCCGACAAGTAGAAACCCACCGTGACGCGGGCGCGAGGGGGCGATGCTTGGCACCCCGTGAACGGTCACTGGTCAACGTTTACACACACGTCTTCACCATGAAACCACCGTCATGAAGGGCTATGACTTATCATTAGCATGCAATGGTCATGATATGTGATGGGTTTCATTGGTAGGCATCATTAAGTATCATGCAATATATCATTTCACCATGATTGGCCTTCATTAGTCAAAGTGTATCCAGCATCATTCATAAGTAACCACTATAACTTGCCCCATCACCACAACCTGGCAGCATCCATGACGAGCTGGCCAGTGCTCACAGAAAACATGTTGGAGCACCGATGCCAAGACACTGGCAGTGGTTCCGCTTTGGCCTTGCCCAGAGTCAGTTGCAAAGCTTTCCTTAGGGGCACTTGCGATGAACCCCTAAGCCAATCATGTCTGCTGAGTCTTGTTGGTTGTGTAGTGCCTGCAACTGACAGACAATTCCAACAGCAATATTGTATATACATTTCCCTCCATCGCCATGCAAATCAGGTAGGTAGTGCAACTTAAAATGAAAACCGCAGTATCACGCGAATACCAGTTTATATACATTGTTGTACAAACACAGGTTCAAACCCTATCTATCTTGACTAGGCCGTGCAAAGCGCTACATGCCTTCAAACATCGCTGATGGCAAAGAACGGTGAATAGTTGCTTTACTGCTTTCTCTCATGGATCCCGTAATATTTTGTGCAAAGGGCTTCTCAAAGGATTTGCCCTATCACTGTCCTACATCTTCGTGTAGGCAGTGCTGAGATGCCTCATCAAACCATGCACATATTATTGGCAATAATGGTGAACCTATCTTTACTAGTTTCATAAACCAAAATCCTCGATGACAATACCGCTTTTGATGACTAACAATAGGTTGGCTTCCCCTTTAAAGGGCAAAATAAGGATACCCCTGGCTGCTTGGATCCCTCCCAACCACCAGCCAGTTTACGAATCTCAGCCAATCTGGCCATGGGTCAATCCTCTGCACCGCCAGGAAACATCCACTAAATGTCTAAACTGGTCTAGCTGTTGGGATGTTGATCTACCTCCTGCCTTGGCTGATAGTTTTGACCCCTGGCCCTGGCCATAAACAGTTGGTATATTCACTATTTGCGTTGGTTGTTTTGCCTGTCATCAAGCATTACCCAGCTAATTGCATTGTTTTCCGTTATGAACCATCTTGTTGGGTATATTAACCTTGTTAACTACTAGTTGTGGGTTAACCAACCATTGAATTAACAACCATGGTTCTATAAGCCGAAAGTATATCACTGCTAGCTGGTTATTAACAACCAAGCTTATAAACTACTAACAATTGACAGTTGCTAACCCTCACTAACCATTCTCATCGATCTTGTTGGCTATTAAGCATCGTCAAACCACCAGTTGACCATGTATCTGTATTCACTACCCATTCTTAACCCTCGTTATATCACCATCATTAACCATCTTGTTGGTTACTAACCATTGCTACGCCACTAGTTACCCACGAACCAACCTTTATTACCACTCGTTGCCGTGGTTAACCATGGTTTACCACTAGTTACCGCTAGTTGCCCACAAAGATTGCCCACAGCCGCCCAAGGATCATCAGCATCCCACGGCTGTGGAGTGCATTTCTGAAACTGCACGGGCGGCGGTGCTTGTGGGCTGCTTGGCAGTTCCGACTCAGCCACGATGGTGGCGGGTCTGGCCTGCCGGGGCTTCAAAGTGGAAATGGTCATGGAAAAGGTGGGTTGAGTATGGCGTTAGGTATTCATGTGTATGAAAATGGCTAAACCATAATCAATGAGGTTGTTTTCATGTTGATTATGGTTGTTGACTAGTTGTTATGGCTCGATGGGTGGTGCACATGGGCAAATGGTTTGGATTGCCGGTCCAGCGATATTGCACCACCATCAGCTGCTCACGGAAGATTTTCACCATCAAATATGGGTATGTGCCGAACGAGTGGCACCTCAAAAATGGTTTCCATTTGTTAAATGGTCATTTCTTGGTGGGTTATTGGTTACCCTATTTTGGCACATGCCCATCTAGGGGGATTATTATACGAACTGGATCTCCATATAATTGCAGATGCTTGAATAATGCATGCAACTACCAATCATCAACACAATATTTGTTAACAGGTAGCAATATATAGTTACACATCCAGTAATCAAATGCAATTAATGCACTGACGTACTACTAAAAACAAAAACAAAACAATTCTAAGGTCAGCGGAGACATTGGATGGCGGTGGCAAGGGCATGAGCACAGTAATCTGGTCGAACTTTGTCAAAGTGGTTCATCATCCCAGGGTGGAAAATGTGACAGATCCAAAACCACCAAGTAGCAATGGGATTGTCCACAAATGCTGGTACCCCTTAACCCAGCAATAATGATGATTAATCGGGAAGCTGCCAGCTTTGGGGGCACCATTTCTGGACAAACCCACATGGCTTCCTGGACATCGGACAATTCAACATGACCTGGCTGAATTCAAAAGATCGTGAAAGAACCGATGTAGGGAAGCCTGGCCATTTGAAAGTCATCTCTGGCCATAAGCATTATTTTCCGGAGTGATTGGAAACAGCAATCGAGAATCGACCAAGTGGTGTGAGCATGGACATGATCCTTGAGGGTTTCGGGGTTTTCTTGATGCTTTTGCGAAAACCTCCTATCCTCAAGGTGCCATGCAATATTTTATCGGGCTCTTACTGCAGGGCTGGCTTTCCACACTCAGTGTAAATCAACCAACTGGTCAGCAACAAACAATATTCATAATTACTGGCAAATCCATATTGAACAACAACAGTTTAAGCATAAATTGCCAGTGATCGACTATCCAATATGCGGGGATTTAACTAGTGACAGCAGTGATCTCAAAGCCAAGTAATTGACAATTATGATAATTTAACATACCCTCCACGCAGCATGTAAAGTGTATATCTGCCTGTGCTTATGCAACACAAATCAGCGATATTCAATGATAGCTCCAGTGGTTGATAACCAACATGTCTGTTTTGCTCCTTCAAACCAAGCGCATGACCGCCCATGCCCATCTGCCTGGATCCACTGTCGTTCCACTGGAACCTCCACGGAGTTCTGAACCAGCGCAGCCTCGTGGCCAAAGAGGTCCCCGAAGAATGACTTAGCATATCCCAGGAATCCCAAATACTCCATGGTGATGGCATATTTGTCAAGATTTACCTATAGTGAGGCAAATCTGGGAATTGATTGCTTTGCTTCACAATTCACGAGCCTATTCCTACATTCCGGCCTATGACAAGTCATGACGCATCCATCCTGCCAGTGGCCCAAACCCCGATCACCACCCAGTGATCCGGTGCTCACTCTCCAAGTGGCATCTGGCTTCGGGACAGAGGCAGCTGCCAACATCCTGGGTGCAGCTGGGATCCGCTGCATGAAACAGTGGCTGGAAAAAGGTGAGACTTTTTGCAAACCAACAATGATGAGGATACTTTACCGGCTAAGTATAAAAATAAATCTATCTCTCTCTCTCTCTCATCTCTCTCTCTTGCTGAAAAATGAAATTACTTATTTATTAATTTGTTTATTCTATCAAAATGTGTTCTAGATTATTTGTTTTTTTTGGGGGGTTTGTTCCCTTATATGGATATATTATCATCTTTTTGCAAATGTGTGGCAAAATGATGGATATATGTTGTTGATAGAAAGGCAATTGGTGACCGACAGTTAACAAGGAAATAGGAACACGGAGGTGTCCAGTCCAGGAATGTTGTGCCCCCAAAAGGTTGGTCTCTGAAAATCTCTGAAACAGGTTGATCTCTAAAGTCATGGTCGGTTGGGTGGATGCGAGCATTGGTGGGCACACCCATGTGAAACAACAATCTGCCTGTGTCTCTGGGACAACTGCTGGTTCACTCCTCGTCGAAGTTGATAAGGCACAAGAATGTTCAATTTTCAGGGCATGGCACCCTCAATGGTGCAGTAAGTCACGAAGTCAGTTTGTCCTTAGGTTCAGTCGTTCGTAACTTCACCAGGACTCGTCAACCTATCAACCAACGGGACTTAGACTCTCGAAGTCGTGCAATGTCTTCGCTGTCCTGCACATCGCATTGACCATGGATTTCGCCTTGGGTGTTGCCGGTGGCTTCGACCAAATCAAGACTGGAAACACAACACGAAAGGTCTTGAGACACGAAAAGGGGGACAACAACCCTGAGATGATTCGTGGTGACCATGTGCCAAATGATACGAGGAACTTTTGCTCACCTCTAAAAAGCTGGACTTGACGATTTTGAACCCTGCTCCATCCGATCCATGGTCAAATCTTGAATGAAATCTTGGTGTGCTGGCTGGCCAACAGTCCCGCAGCATCAACGGGATTGCCATGACGGAGAACCGGAATGGACGGTGACAGCCGTCTATCATCACCACTTAGTCAAACTGCACGAAAGCAGGAAATTCAACCACGGATCATAAATATTCTGAAAATTCTGGATACACCATGGAGTAAGCATAAAAGAGAAAAGTGATGGAAGAAAAAATGCAATCACACTTTCACACACGTTCACAGGCACAAGCAAGCATGCACACTGCACCTAAATGATGCATAGTACCACGCCAAGAGACCGAGAAACAAATCGCAAGTTGGCTGGAGAGAGAAAACATAAGCAACACACACACGATATACATCCATCTATACTTATATGATTGGTTGTACTATATAGACATACACGTGTGTATACGCAAGAAGCAGCTAAGAAACCGCCTATACTGGAGCTGGACTCATGGGAGAGCACTTGGCTGGGTCCCCCGAACCACAGCAGCATCAGCGACCTCGCGTGAGGAAGGACGTTGTGCCCTGATACTGCCTTTCAATAATTTGTCCAAATGCATTGGTAATGATGATAATCATGGGTTGTTTGCCAATCATAATGTAATCGATCTATTTTCATTTCTACAAACGGTGAAATGATGGGTGCTAGAGGTGAATGGTTCATATGGTGGTTTCTCAACATAGGGGACACCCCAAATCATCCAATAGAAACCACTTGTAGTGATAAACCATCCATTTTTGGGGTCTCCTATATTGAGAAACCACCATGTATTTTTTTCAATGATTATCATGGGTTGCCATATTGTCAAAAAACAATAGTATAGGGTAAAAGTATCACGGTTAGGGCTAAACATGGTTAACCTTAAAACTAGGTGGTGGGTACTCTATCCTTCTTCGCATGGCAAAAAAACAATTTATAGGATTGGGTGTCACTGGGGATCACTATTATTCGGGAGCGCATTGTTCTCAGAATCGGATGGTAAATCCGTCCTTCGTCTTGATGGTGGCTGAAAAAGCTGTGGGAGCACATCTCACCCCCAAAACTGTCGACACCATCACCACTCGCTGAATCTCACAGAGAGAGAAGAACAAAAACAGCTGAATTGGTTGGTTGTTTTGTCGGTTGCCATATGTTGCAATGGTCAAACGCAGAACAATCAACAAAACAACCAACAAATCACCCCCCTTGATAGGCCCAAGCAACACATCGTTGCGCAGCACCGGGGACCCCAACGATGCGAGCCAAGTCTTGGGCCTGCGGTGGAGGCGGTGAGTGATGGTTCGTGGTGGTTAGTGGTGGTTACTTAGTCGGGTAGCTTACAGTGATTGATAATGTTTGTAGTGGGTATGGGAATGGTTATAGTGGTTGGTTGGTGGTTTATAGTGGTTGGTTATGGTTATGATTATGGTCATGATTGGTTATAGCAATGGTTAATCATGGGTGAATCTAGTTTAGGGTGAATCTATGGTAATGGTCTCATAGTGGTGGTTTTATTGTGGTTGATGACATGAATATAGGATCAGTATAGTGGTTCTAGTCCTGGTTAATGATGGTGGCTGATCATAGTGGCATTTAGGTCATAATGACCATGCTTCATAGTGGTTGACCAGTGGTTCAAGTGCTTAGTAGTAATGCGAACTGCTACCCCACTTGCTGGTTGGTTCATCTTGACCCAGGTCGCCACATGGACATGAGCTTTGTTCGTTTTCCCCCTTTCTTTTCTATAGACCAGTTAGTTAGGTTACTGATGGTCGCTCCTGTCCTCGCTCTGCCTGTAAAAGCATGTAGGGATACCCCTGGCTCCGGGCCTCGCTCCCAACCAGCAGCCAGCTATACACCATGAGTTTTCCAAGTCAATCATGGGCTGGAAATGAGCTGCTCGCAGCAAAAACTCTGCAATACCCCAAGGCTGGGACTTGACCAACAAAAATTCGGTGAACAGAAAAAACATCAACAAACACTTGCTGGTTGGTGGTTGGACCACCCCGTCATGAACACTATGCCCAAGTCAACCAACCATTTTTTTAAAAAATATTTTTTTTTGCCGGAGCATCACAATGGGTTTGCCCCAATGGCCAGCCTTCGCAACTTAGTTGGGGGCTACTAGGGAAAATAAAATATGTCAACAAACACACACCAGCTTAAGTGGGACAAGAGCAACATATGGTACCACCACCAGTAGCCAACGATAGTTGAGTGTCATGCTGACGTTGCCGCATTATTGTGACACACAAGCTGTTAATGCCAGTCATATAGTGGTGGCTCAAGCCATAGGGGTACCCTCAATTCTCATCCTTTGTAGTATTTATATGTATTTAAATCGAAATCATACATAGTTCAAACCAACCATAACTTTGGGGCTCGAGAAACGATGGGACAAGAGCAGCATATTTGATATCCCCCATACACACTAACCAGTTGTCTGAGTCAAAAAAAACGCTCACCAAGTAACGATTAACTCTAGATTCATTGTGCCCACCATTGTTGTTGGTTTTGCCTTGCCAATGGTTTTCGCAGCACACAAAGCTTGGTTCTCAAATTCGATTGGCATCGGGCCATTACACACACACACACTTAGAATACTTCACTGTATATCTTCATCACACCAACTAGTCATAATTCAGCTCTCACCAGTGATTGCTAGTTGGCTTTCGCATCCCTGCACTTTTCTGTCAGGATCATCCAGGTTTGTTTGAAGTTCCCAGGAAGGCAACCAAATACCGGCAACTACCCAGTAAACACATGATCAACGTTTAAAGATTAGCTGAGGCTCCGGGCCTTATATTGCCTCACGCCATAGATAGCCATTGTGAGCTATTCCACTTGCATCCCCAGCTGCAAAATCAAGTTTGTATCTATACCCCACTTACGCCATCATCACTTGGATAATCATCTCATAGCTGGTAACTGCCTGGCAACCACGAGGATTGTTCATGTATCTATATTTTCTGAGACAAACAACATTGCACTTTCATTCACCATCATTCACTTTTGTTACCTTCAGCAGTTACCAGGCATGGGATGATCATCCGAATCTCAGGGTTGCCGGCCACCCCAGCACCCCAGCACCCTCCCGCCCTCGCCTCCACCTCCACCTCACTGGGCGGACTCGGAGCGGGCACATGAGGAGCCCCTTTCAGCATGCTTTCGATGACCTGAGGCAGCAGGGAGGTGCGCCTGTTCAACCAACCTGGCCAAGTCATCAGGTGCCTGGGTGTAGATCCTCTCCAGCACATACTTTGCAACGTATGAAGCTTCCTGCGACGAAACCATTGGCTGCGGCAGTTTTTGGAGTTTGCGGCAGAGGGGCAAGCTCGTCATGATGAAACCAATGCAAAACGATTTTTCTTGCAGCATATGTGAACAATCGCAGTAGATTACATGGAGGGCTGGCCACCGAATCAGCTGTCACAAACGTTGTCCAAACGGTGCATCATTTGGGGTGGAAAAAGGCACGAGCTTTCTACAGTGAAGGCCTCGGTTCTTTGACAAAAAACTTTGGTCCTAGAGTTGGTGAATCCAACACTTGAAGTGAACTACCCCATCACTAAAGCACACAAAAACCATAACGTGTACAAGGTGGCTAAGGTGCCCCCCAATGGACAAGTGGGCTAACAAACCAATTTCCACAAATGAACGGTACTGTAGGTACACTATATGTATAGACGAGTTTTTTAATACATAGCGGCTGCTTTTATTCGTACAAGGTCCTTTTGCTGTACTTTGAAGGGCGGACCCGGCCTTGTTGAGTTTAAAAACAATTAAGACTGGATAACGTCATTTTAGGGTATCTCGTTCAATGATACATCAAATACACATATAATTGACATCAAATCATACATCAAACAGATCTCGTTCGGATGGGCGGGCCCATCTCGTTCACCAGCTGACTATGGATGCAAAGAAAAAAATAGAGCAAGCCCCTCACTTGGAATGAATTGCGCAAATAAAAGTGGTTGCTCACATAGTCTACAGTTATACATGTAACTGCCAGAACTGGTTGGGCTGGTCATAAGCCAACTTGGTAGCTCCCAGGCACCACCCATCTATGGCACCCCCAGAAACCCGCGCCTCACGGCGCCTGAGTTGCTCGCTACGCCACCACCTGTGACCCACAGGTGGAAGGCGTGACGCAGGTGATGATCCGACCCGAAATGGGCGTTCCTCAAGTCATAGGGGTACCACCAGCTACCACCGATGCAAACTTGGCAAACATCGTGAGAAACAACTATCCAATGGTGTGCACAACTATCCTAGTTCATGTATAGTATCTTGTGATCATTATTTTAATAAACTAACAATTTATGGGTTTTAAATGTCAGTAACTTATTTTTGGTAATAAATTCCAACTATGACTTGGAGGGGGCTCCGTATGGATCAAGAACCCCCCCACATGGCACGCGTTTCACCATCCGATTCCAATATCACGACTGGATGTAGCTGCCGGATCTGCAGCTGGAAATGAAACTGACACGTTCCAAGGTCACTCCGAGGCTCCCAGCTGGCTCAGCAGGTCCTTCAGTGTTCCAGTGCAGGGGCAGTCCGCTGTCCGGAGCTTAGCTTAACCGAAGGAGAGATGACACGTCCAAAGGCGCCCATTCGTCATGATGTTTGACCAGAATAAATTCGACTAAACAACCAACAAAACCGGATCTAGACGGTGAGATGAGATGTCAGGATGGAACAAAGCCGAACAAACCTATACAGGTATACAAACTTAAAAATCATTGGAGTACATCAAACATCCCAGAACTCATGGCATTGCTTGCCCACAAGCACCGCACATCGGGATCCACCAGCAAGGTGAGCAGTAGTCATGGACAATCGGGGCTGCATCAGCATTCAACATGATCAAATGCGGCAAGTATGGTTCAATATTCAATGTAGTTCAGTGTTCAACAAATAGCAGTTGTCAAAAGTGCCCCCCCAAATGAATATTTCATCAAATGCTTGGCCCCTGATCAGGCCAATCGGGGCTGGAAAATATGGCACCAAAGGCAAGGCAGGACCAGGGATCAGCCGGCTGAATAATCAAGCATCACCTGTGGCCGTTTTGCCACTAGCAAATTCCTAACAACCCCAAGCATCAGTTGATTCGATCATGTTGATCCCCCTCACGGCGTGATACCATTTTGCATGAGCACATCTCATACACTTCCATGCGAGATCCACCCAAGATCATTCGCGTCCTCCTTCTCCATCTGCATGGCCTCCATTCGCGACACCTAGCTCAGGCATGCGAGGGACTCAGTAGTAGCGATCATAAATTTGTGCCTGAACTGGTGCAGTGCTAAATTCATGACTGTTTGGGTTGGTTGGTTGGTTGGTTAGGTGTTGTTGGTTGGTTTAGGTTGGTTGTTTAGGTTGCTTATTTGCAAACGCCCCGGCATTTCCCAAGCAACACGATAGGTGACCAGGTCAAAGCACATTACACCCCACCTCCAACAGAAGCGAGGCGCCTGCCAGCGGCTGATCTTGCGAATGAACTCGTGGCCATGACTCCGAAAAGAACAGCAACTGGCCCTAAATGGAAGAAGTTCATGAACATGTTGATAGTCCAGAAATTTAGAGCATTGGTCGAACTAAATCTGCTGAAACACTTCTACCGTTGTCAAAACTTCACCGAATTGAATGATCAAAGATATCTTAATATGGTCCCCTATGGCTGTCCAACTGGGACCACAACCAGCATAGCCCAGGACCAAGCAATTTAGATTCAGTTAGTATAGTTCCGTGACCTGCCAGCATCATCACAAAGGCAAGACAAAAACACACAGTCCCTGATCGGTGAACAAAATAATCTTTGTTTCTTGGCCACATGCAGTACACAATGACTTATTATCTTATATGCAAAGGCTTATGCGCAGTTCTATGTGCGTACCATCAACTGCAAACGACCAATCTGATCAGCCTGACTCATATGGCAAACTCAGTCAGTAGTCGGAGGTCAGGCACGCAATTATACAAATGATCATTGTTGACGATCATCATCTAGCCAGCCAACCATTGGCTATCATTCTCGATCAACTTATGATGACGACTCGTGACTTGTGATCATGAAAAAACATCCAACCTTGCAACTACGAGCATCTCTTTTGTCTTAACAATCGCAATCATTGGCAACGTGAAAACAATAAGAATAATGAGAAAAACATGCCGCTAAGTCAGTGACAATGATAATAACAAGCAGCAGTAAGAACCACTAGTTAGGATAGATAAAAAACATAGCAATGATACTGTAAAACATACCAGTCATCTCTAGACGTTCGGCTATTGTCATCTCTAGAGCAATCTGCAGCTGCAACCATAACACATGACTACAAACATATGCTGCGAAAAGGAACAAAATAAACATTGTAGAATGGCCGTGAGCAACGGCTGTTTTCCAGATGATCATACAACCATCCTCGCCTGACGTCTCACCCACTCGCCCTTGGATCTCTTTGCTGCGCCTGCACAATTGCCAAAAAAGACACGTGATGTAGCGTTTGATCTATTGACTTGCCCTCACTGCCAAAACCTACAATATCCTATAATTACCTTCTAAGCTTTGATGTACTTTGGTCGATGCCAAACATTTGAATTTTACAGTAGAGAAAAATCCGAAGAGGGACAATTGCTGTTTTTCACGGAATGCGCCCAAAGGGTCAAGGTGGATGATCAATATTCGAAAAGGTCATGAGCAATTAGGCTCAGTGATCCCGTTCAACCAATATTTGAACAATAGCGGATTTTGAAATGACAAATCATCAAGAAGGAAAACCATGCAAACCCATAGTGACATGCATGCTTTCCAGCCCGCACCCCATTTCTTGCGGCAAATGATCCAATGAACACAGGCTCTTGTGTGTCAAAAGCCTGAAGCAAAGGCTTGCGAGCTCTGCTGGAGAATGACCAAACAGCGGACAGGTAATAAAATGTACATCAGTACAAAACTCATTGGATTTTATAATTTGTTAGTCATGTATATCAGTATATATCTAGTCGTTCATGTTAGAAAATCTGATTCTCAGTGCTATACCGTTAGTTGTTGTCAACTATATATATATATATATATATATATATATATATATATATATATATATATATATATATATATATATATATATATATATATATATATATAGTAGATACTATTAGCATCAACAACCCCATTGGCGAAAACGGAGCTCCCCATGAAGAGCTTGAACCAGCTGAGTCTCACAAGCCCCTGTTGAAACTACTTGGATGATCAGGTGCAGCAAGGGGAGTTGCAACGACGCAGGGCGAGCCCAGTGTTTCTCACCAGGTGCCCCCATTGATTCCATGGACCGCCAGAAGGGCAAAAAAAACGAGTTCAGAATCAGTGAGTTCGGCAGATCCTTTGCAGGTGCTGAATGTCATGACACATGCCTACTGGAGCACCATCTAACTTCATAGCTCCTACCGAAAAGCATTCTGTCATCTCACCTTCTAACTTCATCTAAGTGGAAATCATCGGAGCTATGAAGTGGAGTTGCCTCCCAAGGGGAATGATTTCCATCAATTAGCAGCCAGGCCAGGAAAACTTTCCCATGTCAGTCACAAATCAGTTGTGCCCTTCCCCTCCCAAAGGGCTGGAGGTGAGAGGTGAGGGATATGGAGATCCAAGTGAACCATCCGGGCATGGGTTTGGCATGAGCGGCTACATTTCTTCACATCTATAGTTGCAGGGATGGACCCGGTCTTATTCCACACAAGTTGGAGGACTTCAACTTAGTGTGTCTCGTTTGATTCTTTCTTAGGTACATGGTTGAATGCTGACGATTGCAAGTACAGTAATAGCAGTGAGGGAAGAGACAAGCCAAATCTCGTTATGTGAGCGGACCCATCTTCTTTACCGCGGATCAGCAGGACAAAAAAGCACAAAAGGATGAATTTGGATGTCTTGTGCAAATAGAAAGTGGTTGCTCATAGACCTGAAGGTAAACAACAAAAATAGATGAACAACACTCTCAGCGAAATGCAGCACTCCACCTATTAACGATCATGAACAACAAATTATCACTTCTAGCGGGGATAAGACTGTGGTGACAACACTAACAGCCGGGATACATAACAGCCCTGACGCATGTGTTCTGTCAACTCCCCCGTTGCAACTGCTGGATCCGAGGAAGCGCAACCTCAATCGATCACTTTGGATCTCAAGCAGCATCCGTGGACTCACTGAGCTAAGCGGAGCGCTGTAAAAGCAAACCTACTATTTATACATATATATATATATTTGTATATTATTATATGTATGTAGAATATATTTATGAATCTAAATATATACATATATGTGTGTTTGTGTATGTGCACCTCTGCTGAAATCAATTCCAGTCAGTAAATATCCAAGTCTAAATGTAAGTATATTGAGGAAAACCTATACATTTGCAAACGCAAACCATTCTTCCTTGCACGAGCACATTCGCACACACACGCACAAACATAATACATACATATATATATATATATATTATATTAAATAAATATGTTGATAAATAACCAAAAATAAATTGAAAAATATACATATATGTATATATATATATATATTTGTTTCTCCCCTTTGCTCCGAGCAATCTTCCGGAGGCCACAGCAACACGGATTTTGGACCAAAACCAAACCTGTCGGAATCATGCAAGTATCAATATCACAGTAAAAATGCTTACAATCCATCATCATGACCATTCTAATCATTATGAATCGTTACCAATCAACATTTATTATTCGAAAAATCAATGTATACTGATTATCAACGATTATTGACGATTACTAGCCGTCATTTTGGATGATGAACAATTAGCAATTACAACATAAGACAATGACTATATAATCCTTAGAGCCTTTTGAATAAACAATATTGGTATATCCATGCCCTTGTAAATGTCCATATGCACCATGGTGAACCAACATTCAGCAACTGGGGTACCTAAGTGTATGCCGACGGTAGCCAACAATAGCTGAGTATCATGCTGATGTAGGGGGATATGTGACATACGAGCCCTAAATATCGACTACATGATCATATATTGCAAGAACTACTCGGAGCAGCTTCTTTTTTTTCGGGGTCATTTGCATGACGCTTCGTTGTACTGCTGCTGAGCACAGGGGAAAAAATTAATTGTAGGTACCTCACCCCCGTACATTATAAGACTCTACAAGAAGCTGGTGACATCACATAAGTCAGTTTATATCCCTGATAATAACTGTATTCTTGGCCCATGTGACAGGAGCTCCGAAATGGTTCAGTGGCACCGAGGATACCTTTGACCATGAGCTTGTTAACATCCCTGGCATTTTGCTCAGGTAAAGGGAGACAACGGCCAGAAGTGACAACACTGGACAAATGGAGAAACTTCGAACCTGAAAGGGATGAAACTCAGTGTGTCAGTGTATCGGGTGAGTTGTCCAAAACCATTCTGGTTACGGAGATAAACATCCTACAAATGGTCACGGGTTCTGGTACCCCATACCCGGAGTTCAGCCAACAACTGCAAAGGGTGTGCCTTGAAGACCGCCGGCAACTAGACAAGGTGATTGTTGGATATGATTGGGATCGTTGTGGTTGACGATGCACACGTTCGTGATCATTAATTAATTTACGAAGATAGTGCTTAATAATGCTGAACTTCGCACGCCTTGCACAAAATCACTTCAGTTCACCAAGCAGAGCAACCATCAGCCCAAGCTTAGCTGAGGATGAGGTGATGAGAACTTCGCTGTCACTTCCACCGTTTCCCTGGTCGGCAGCTCGGCCCAACACGGCCCAGCGTCCCCTTGGGTCATTTCTCTGAAGCCGTGGAGTGCACATGGCTCAGGAGCTGGTTGGACACCGACCAATGCACCAGGATCTCATCACCTGAGAGCTGAGGCTGCTCCTTGTTGCCAGGGAAGCCTCTGGTAGTCACCAGGAAGCGAAAACTCGGATTTTTATGCGAGGTAAATTCGCTCAGTAAATTCCAGTAAATTCCACTCAAAGTGGTGAATGTTCCACTTTCAGGTTGTAAGGCTCTCCCATTCTGGATTCACCCCAGGGGCCACACCTGCTTTGAGTTGTGTGATGGGAAGGGCGCTGCTGCCAGGACCATTCTCTTCCTGGGGCGACCCGGTGCGAAGTAACCATGTGGCAGCTGTCGGCGTAAACTCCGCTTCGCCGCAATCACTTATCATCAACAGAACTCCAGGGGAGAGTCCAACCATTCACGAACCATTATGTAACCAAAAATCCGCCAACCATTCGCCAACCATTCACTAACCATTCGTCAACCATTCACCCTAGGTTTTCGCCCAAAAATGCATGTAACCAACCAACCGCAAACCTGCGCAGCAGCCCCACCTGCCGGCCGTGCACGCGCACCGCATCATTCCATTCCAGGAACACTTGGCCTAGGTGGGAGCGGTACACCGAGGGTGAGTCAAGGGGCTCCAGGCGAATGTCTGAATTTCATCTGCTTCAATATTTGGAAAAATTGGCTTTCTATATGTGCGTATGTAAATGTGCCAAACCAGCAAGTGCTCATTGTTGGAATAAATATCCTGAGGCAAGCCATGTTCAGAGCAATTAATGGTTGGTTTCCCTATTATTTGGTAAAAGGTTACCCCTCTGAAGATCTTTTTCCCCCTCTGAAAATAGCTACCCGACTGAAACCTGGATGGCACAGGGAAACCAACCAGTTGGTTGCTCAACAGCGATGAGTCGGTCGATGAATCGCCACCTATCTCTCTTCGTGGCCTTCGGAAGGTTGCGTCCCAGCTGTTCTGAGGGCGAGAAGACCAGGCAAGGAAGGAAAAACCCATATCAATCATTGACAGGTTAGCCATCCTTTAATCATTATTAGCCATCATCAACAATTAATGGTTAGCCATACCAACCCATATCATTAATCATTATTAGCCATCATTTACCCATTTCAATCATTGACAAGTCCCTCAATGTTATTATCCCCTATTACTAATCATCATTGGCCATCACCAAGCCATATCAATGCCATTGACATAAGCTTTTTTTTAGACATCATCATTAGCCATCATCATTATCATCAACCATCATCAACCATCATCAGCCACTATTAACCTATCATTAACCATGATCATTATCACTAACCGTCAGTAACCCTGATATACCAATTGTATTGCCAAGGGATCAGCCGCCAAGTCGCTGTGCTCGCCTTCCAGGGACAAACGAATCTGAGCCACTTGACAGTGATCCACTTGACATCTGCCCACCGTTATGCCTAAGGCGTTGCGCCCAGGGCCCAACACAGGTGGCCAACGACGATTCCGAAAGGAAGTTCTCATGAGCAAGTTGCATAGGTGACCAGAATTGACGAGCAGGAAACATCAGGAATCATGTCAGAATTGATTAGTATGAAATATCAGGGCTGATGTCAGACTTGACTGACTGACTACTATGAAACATGATAAATGATGTCAATTTGTATCTCATGGCAGGATGCAAGAGGAGCTAATGAGGGTATGGGTATTGGGCCAAAGTTTGGGGAACCTGCTTCAAAGCAGCAAGTCACCATTGCGGAGGAACAAGTTGGTCCTGGATTTCGATCGGTCGTGGACATGTGAATGGCTGGCTGATAACCACCTTGGATCAAAAACATCCTACAAATGCTGGGATTAGCCCAACTGGCTGCGTGCCCGGATCCTATACACTGCCTGGGTACATTCAACACAACATATCAGAATGCTGCATGCAAATCGAGGCAGGCGTGGAACATAATTTGCCCATTCTCCGTGGCATTCAGCCAGCCACAATTTGCTCCAACAACCATCAAGCACTTAATCAGTATAGATCTCCTATTGCCCCGCCATTGTCAACAATCGTTAGTTGGCAACCATCAGCAACCATCCTTGCTGACGATTGGACATTATGAATAATCTTCATTACCCATCAATAACCATCAACTCACCATGTGTTGTTCATCCGTTGACCATTCTGTACCAGTATCAACCACCAACAAACCGTTGGTTGCTTGCTTAGTAGGTACCACCATGGCCTTCAGTCCCCCTGGTTGTGCCATCAACGATACCGCCAGGCTGCTCCGGCTGTGAAGAGGACCGGCCGTGCCGCCGCTCGCGGCACCTCGGCCCAAATCCACGATGAGAATCTGATTTCCAGCTTCGATGTCGCCTCAGCTGTGCAGCTCCCAAAGGAGCATTTTGGCTGGAAAGATGATTGAATCTACCCATGAAAGGTCGTGACCACCATCTCTGAGAATTCACAATTCCTCCATTTACTCTATCATTGATCTAGAAAAGCAGGATTTGTGCGGTCATGAAACGGAGCCTGGCATCGAAGGAACGTGAAAGGGCATGAAAAAATCATTAGAGAAAATGAAGGGACTAAGGAGAATGAAAAGGAACAGCGTGACATGAAGTGAAAGGAATTGAAAGGATCCTTAAGGGACACAAATGGATGAAAGGGAATGAACGGAACTGAAAATAAAGGAAATGAGCTTACGGATATTCGCTTTCGGAACGAAATTCCGGCCTCCACTTTCTTCACAAACCAAAGTCCAGGAGCTGTCTGTACTTTATGCAAGTGTGGTGTTGTGGTACTGGTACTTGCTATCAATGTTTTTTTGCAGGCATATGGCCTGCTATACGCTACCGATTGATGAAGATTCATGATGTCTAAGACTTAATTGAACCAAGGCCGCGGTGGAGAGACTGAGTTCTGCATGTATATGATGTTTCTTGCGTCGTTGCGTAGACAGCATCTGCATGCACTATTATGCAATCAAACGTATACAGGTGTAGGAATACCAGCATGATCATATACCAGTAGTACCCGGGCAAGCCGGGGGCGGAAGTTTCCCAAGGTCAAGCACTATAAGGTCAAAGAAAACAGTGGCCTATAATTCAAAGGCAAAAGTGCCTATAGTTTGTTGAAATGGCGCTTTCAAAAAATTGCGCTTCCTGTTGCGCGACAAAACCACCACACAAAACCACCAGAACAAAATCACCAAGACAGTACCATCGGGACGGCGGGCTTTCTCGGTTAGCGGCTTTTTTTCCGATCGTGCAGCAGAGAGGTTCGAGTGAACGACAGCTCGAAGCAAGCAGCGTGCCGAGAATCGGACGCAATCAAGTTTTTTTTTGACTGCGGATCGGAACATCGCGCAGGCAGTGTGCTGTGATGTGAATCGATGACACCGTTGATGTAGGTTTCTGTTTCCAATGTTGTGTAGTAACCTTGGGCTTGCTGCCGCATTGTTGACTGTTGCATCCACTCTGCCAAGTTCACGTAGTACGCAGCCAACTGAACATCTTCACTGGACAATCTGGAATACAGCGGCGGTATGTCTGGCCTGTACTTTTGTCGTAGACCTGTCACACAAGAATCGCAAACACCATGATCCACAAAGCCATGTTCGAAGTCTCGCCGACTCGCTTTGTCGTCTGCTGAGCGATTGCAACTGAGGCATGCGCGCGTTCTCAGCGCATGTTGCGCCCCAAGTCTTTCCCGAGCAACTGCAATGAACTGTTCTAGGGCGCGGCAATGCACATGACATCGTCCCATCTCCCGCAATCGTAGCTCTTCGGGTGTAGGCGCCATGTGTATTATTCGGAGACAGTCCGGAACGACGTGCCTCCGTAGACGCTTCGCGGAAAGATCACACAGACTGTATCATGGAAACAAATAAGTGTTCTGCACCTGGTTTGCTGGAACAGTACACAGGAAGGTCGAATCACCGCTCCTGTCAACATCGGCTACCAAAACGTTTTTTCTGACATGTATTAGTTGTTACATGCAACTTGTTTTGTATTTGTTGAATTGGACTGTATCTTGTCGTTCTTAATATTCTAATCAGGTTGAATTAAACTGTATCTTGTCGTTCTTAATATTCTAATCAGGTTACCGTGACGACAAACAGCAAGGCAAAAGCAGCGAGGGCCCAAAGTTAACACCAACCACAACCGCAACACCGCAACAACAACAACAACAACAACCACAACAACAACCACAACCCCAACCCCAACCTCAACACCAACAACACCAACAACAACAACAACAACAACAATAACAACAACATCAACAACAACCACAACAACAACAACAACAACAACCACAACAACAACCACAACCCCAACCCCAACCTCAACACCAACAACACCAACAACAACAACAACAACAACAATAACAACAACATCAACAACAACCACAACAACAACAACAACAACAACCACAACAACAACCACAACCCCAACCCCAACCTCAACACCAACAACACCAACAACAACAACAACAACAACAATAACAACAACATCAACAACAACCACAACAACAACAACAACAACAACCACAACAACAACCACAACCCCAACCCCAACCTCAACACCAACAACACCAACAACAACAACAACAACAACAATAACAACAACATCAACAACAACCACAACAACAACAACAACAACATAACTGTGGAACAGGTGCGCTCAGACAGCCAGTAGATCAGACATCCCTTAGAAACCGCATTCCCGCACGAACAACTTAAGACATCTGATCATGTGTCTGTCAATTTACCCTAGCACGTTCCATTTCCACCTTTACCCTAAGACGTAATGTACCCATGTAGATGTGCAACTGTTAATTCTCACCACATCAACAGCAAGGCCTGGGTCAGCTGCGTCAACGCACTTTTGTTCCACGGCTGTGCAGAAATGGCTGTGCTTGGTCCACAGTCGCGCGGTCCGAAACGACGCGCGCGTCAGGCTGCAACGGTAGTTCCGCCAGAGAGTTCTCGTATAATGTTGTGCTTGGTCCATTTTTCGCGCGGTCCGAAACGACGCACGCGTCCGGCCGGTCATGTGTGGGAGCTTGCTTGAAAGCTGGGCGACTGCAGCGTTTCCTTAGTTCTTTGTACTTTGCTCTGTGGAGTTGCAAGCGCCAGCTCTGTTGCGGCAACGCGCTTGTGATCGTCTTCTTCTTCCTTTCGTTGCCAGGATCGCCGTTCTCTCCAAGCAGCAATTTCTTCCTCAGTGACTGACGTTGTGAACAAGACTTGCCAATGCTTGATCGCTCCATTGACCACGCAAGGCTGGGCGACGGTCCGCAACGACGCGCCGTCCGTCAATCGAACCACAGACAACATGCTTTGCAAGTTCAACACCCAAAGCAACTGAGTTCTGGTTTCCTCCGCATCTGCGGCGTCGCTGACATTAAAGACAATTCGCAAGCCTTTTTCCGTTTCCTGACCCTGCTGTTCCGGTTCCCCTCGAATTCGAAAAACCAGTTCCGCAGATTCCACTGGCATACCACGGTGATCCAAGACCTGCTCGGCTGCGTCGATGGAAATGTCTTGGAGGCTGAGCGCCGGAATGCCGGGTCGACAGTAGTCGGGCCGAATGGCAAACAATGGCTCCTTGGTGCCGAGAAATAAAGGGGACTGCTCGACCACAGAAACAATCTCGACTTTATTCCTTGCAGGGCGGTTCTGATAGGCTGCTTCGTCATTGATAATGCATCGAAGTGACCAATATCTGGAGCGAATCTGTTCTTTGATTTTGTCGGTGGCCATGACGACATCGCCATGAGCAAGAGATGTCTCACACAAAGCCACCAACACAAAGCCACCCACACAAAACCACCAACACAAAGCCACCAACACTAAACCACCAACACAAAACCACCAACACAAAACCATCTG
>VSDK01027954.1:395293-412220 GCA_009767595.1 Symbiodinium kawagutii | reverse complement strand
TGTCAATCTTCACATCCGCATTAAAGCACCCCAGCCATCCCCAGCACAAACGGCTGGTGATCTTCCCCGGCGTGGTTTATTACCAACTGGATCTCGCGTTCTCAACCATTGTTGATGGTCAGTCCAGCGCCATAAATGGTTGTGATTAAGCATGATCAATCCTGACTAACCATTACAACAACAACAACCATGATGATAATGCTAACCATTAAACAACCACTAACCATTAATGCTAACCATTAATTAACCATTACTACAACAACAACAACAACAACAACAACAACCATCTCATAATCACTTGGCTAACCATTAACCATGTCTAACCATGACCCTGATCTGCCCTAGGCTGCCGAGTGGCTCCCAGCCAATGAATCTTTTTCTAATCCTGAACCATGGGCTTAGTATACCATAGGTTTTGAACCCGAACCTTAAGGTTGGTTCAAGCATGTTCAAGCCAAAATATTCATTGATAAACCTCCATTTAGTGGTTGGCTGAGCTATATAAGAATCGTACCCAAGTTAACCATTGGTTCCAAGAAGGTTTAATAATGAAATAATGATAATAAAAAAGATAGTAATAGTAATAATTAATATTAATGAACCCGAACCTTCGTTTATCCATATCCCTTACGGGATCGCATCAGGCCCAGCTGCTCATTGCCAACCACCACCGCCACACGCGTTCCGTGTCTGGTGCTGGCGACCAGCAAGGCATCCGAAGGAAAGAGCTCGGCCTAGCGGCAGAGTCGCCGTAGCGGTCAATACTTGTCCCAACATGGCAGCATTTCTGCGGCATTTGCAGGCATCTTTGCCAACAAACCTTGGACCTTCACTTCAATTGCCAGTCTCTGTCGGGAAGGTGACCCTTACCAAGGGGACCCCAGAAACGATCTGCCCACACTCGCCTGAAGTATCACCTTGGTTGCTTCAAAGTCATTCAGCCTATAAGGAGCAGCAAACATGTTGGCATCCACCTTGACGTAAATGACTTGCTGTACAGGCCCCGCAGGTGTTGACAATGCGCGCACTTGTACACACACACACACCATCTACCATGTACATGCACAGTACAGATTAGAAACTGAAATCATGTGAACATACGGAACATACCGGTCCAAATGTTATAAGTGAACACATTATTGTATAATATTGAATGAACATGCCTTCATTGCGACGCAGCGCTGTCCTAGAGATGTGCAGTCTGTCGAGCAGCTACTGCATCAAAAGGCTGAGCCATCCAACATTTCTCAGCATAACCACCTTACGACCCCTCCTCACACATTAACAAACACCTGCAGTGGTTCACCCACTGATTGCTCACCCAGAAACCCATTCCACTTGCCCCATAAGCTCCAGCGCATGCTTGTGAACATCCGCGGGGGAACCTTCGCAAAGGACCTCAGTACCGATCCCCATGACATCATTCTTAGTGGAAGTGGATGCTACCTGTCCTGGACAACTTGTTGACACAGAATCATCGTCATCGTCCACTGACATTTGTGTTTCAATATCATGATGGATGGCTGTCAAGACCAAACTATTGGCAAAGTCACTGTTGGATGATCAGCAAACAAACCGCAACCGTCAAAGAATTCCATCTGGCATGGGCCCGGTCGCACAAGCTTTGACGATAGATTCCAACAGTAGCTATAGTTATACAATTTCTCCTAGGCAGTTTCAACATGTTTCAACTACATACCCTTCGCCAAACATAGTAAAACAACTCGACAAATCACGCTTGGTTCGGCACATCTTTATTTTACTTGCATGTAAACTCAAACATGCACACGCACATACATATATATATATATACACATGCATAATCGAATGCAAATGTGTGTAAAGAAACCTACGCATATACACAAATATATATATATATACAAATTTATTGTGCATACACATATATACACATCTAAAATCAAATAGGCATGTCGACATGTCCTATTCATGGAAAACATAAAACCTGAGAAGGGGGGGGACGAAAGCCAGCCCCCAGACGGTTTTTTTCCCGGCGCGAAAAGAAGAGCAGGCAAAAACTGCGCCAGACAAAAATGCACCAGGCAAAGCGTGCCAATCACAACCGTACCAGACCACAAAACCGTACCAGAATCCCCAACAAGGCATCCCCAAACTGCGAACCGAAAGGGAGATCCCAAATTGCAAACGCACGACAACATCTGACGGTGTATGCTGCTAGCTTAAAACAAGACAACCTCATAAAACCATCCCTGACCCTCCACAGACGTAGCACACACAAACGTACAAGACAAAAAACATATCAGACAAACATTGTACCAAACGAAAACGTACCAGGCAAAAACGTGCCAAACAAAACCGTACCAGCTCAATCCCAACAAACTTCAGCACCAAAAAGGACAGCGGCTACCAAAACAAACGCATCCCCAAACTACAAACGCAAGAGAACATCTGAGAGTGTATGCTGCTAACCCCAAACAATACAACCTTGAATTTGGGTTCCTTTTTTCCGGGCACAAAAACCAAACCCAAATGGATGAAACAATGCAGCGACAGCAACAACAAATGCGACCACGTTCTTAAACCGGAAACGTAAAGAGCCTCGCAAATGTAAAAAAAACCTGGTATTTACCACGTTTTTGCATCGTTGCGTTCAAAAAACGCTGTAAATAGCGACAGTTTTTGCACAAAACGTGGTCAAAACCCTGATGCTTACCACGTTTTTGCAAAAACCACGGTATTTACGTGGTTTTTTCCTTAGCCCTTTCAAAAACATCGATATTTACACCTTTTTTTCACTTTTCCAAATTCCTTTTCTCAGAGCACATGTGCAAAAAACCCTGTAAATTACGAGGTTTTCTGATGCGCCGCAGGCCCGAAAAACGCCTAAAAACCATCCCTGACCCACAAAAAACCCCTCCTCGACCCGAACTCCAAAAACCGGTCAAGCGGACCAAGCCCTTTTTCCCGTTCCCCCACCCTATTCACAGCTCACCCTTCCTGTCGGGACTCACTGGCGACCCCCTCCCCCCCCACACCCCCCCAGTTAGCTTCGCTTATACAGTCCCTCCAGCCTAGCCTACGGCTGGCTTTCGTAATTATACATGTGCATGTGCGTGTGCACATATGAAAACGTCAAAAGATTAAACATCGAACAAAAGAAACAATTGTGCACATATGAAAACGTTGAAAGATTGACCTTCGAAAAACCTTCAATCTGCAACGCCAAGCTGCTCCGATCCCCCTGCCGTCGCAGTCCGTGAGTTTGCCTTCCGCCTAGCCCACAGGTGGCGCGACGCCAAAGCCACCAATCAAATGGCAGCGCCATGATGCTTACCATCCATGACTCAACCATGACTGAAGCATGACTGTTGGTCAAGAGCATTGTGAATGCATTGTGTATCTTGAATATCTGATACATCTTGAATGAATTGGTCAAAATGTCTTGTGATCTATGGCTGGTACCCTGCCAAGCGGCTCCCACGATGACGTCTCTGCGTCCAGGCAAGGTTCCGGTGCCCAGCACCCGCCGATCGCCTGGGGCCAGCGACACGGTTGCGCTGGGCGACGCTGCCAGTGCTGGCTGAAGTCATCAGGAAGACTTGGGCATGCGGCCATCAGGGATCCAACAGGAACACATTCTATGGACGGCATTCTCATGATGATGAGTCAGTTCAAGTTGGATGGTCGGTTCATGGTTCATGGCATGAACTGGAATCTATTGTGCATGGATCTTATCTTATGCGTTCATGCATTCAATGATGTATCTTATCTGCCATTCTTATCCTATGTTATCTTGTTGACCTTTCTTCCTCAAAAGGTTGAACCAACGTGCAGGCATCTATGGAGATGCATTCATTCAGGCACCTTGGCTCTGTCACTGTGGGCCAATGGGGACCTCCCATGGTGACCAACCAAATGGACCGTGGATGCAGCCGGGAGTCAGGCCAGCGGAGCAGGCCTAGGCTATCAGGTAGGGCTCGCCGCGATGTGCAGTCATCAGTATTGATGCAGGGGTTCTAAAGGCATAGGGGGCCCCAAAATGGATGGTTTATTACTCTAAATGTTTAATACTGGATGATGTGAGGGATCTCACCCATTTAGGCAGGCAGGTGATGATTTCATTTCAACAACTGTTTGGCTACGTCACTTCGGCGCGCTCGCTCTGCAAATGCTGCGAGCTCATCCGCCGAACATTCAGCGAAGAACTCAACAAGAACCGTATCACACAAGCAAGCAAGCAAGCAAGCAACCCACCAACACAAGCAAACAAGTCACCAACCAAGTAATTCACCAACCAACCAATCAACCCTGCAATTCATCACCCAACCATTCAAGCAACCCCCAAACATGGTCCAACCAAGGAACCCATCGGCGCCGCCGCGACAGTCGAGCCAAAGCTCCAACTTTTGGCCGCCATCGCACGCCATGGCGCTTGAGCAGCATTGGGCGGCGGTTATGACTCCACGTTTAACAACCAAAAAATACCAACACTAACCGCGGTTTAAAAACAGTAACTGGCAGCATTGATGGGCAGTAGCAGCAAGTAGGGCAGCAGCAGTAGTATTGCCCCCACTGTTGTTTACAATCTTGGCCGTTGAACAACAATAGTTGATAAGACTAACACCTAACCGTCGCACTAGCAGCAAGTTGGGTGGCTTTTAATGTTCTCAACTATCATTTCTTAACAACCTTAAGATCCTAAACAACACTTGGAGCAACACTCCTAGCGGTTAAGCAACCATGATAGTTGCTCCCTGTATGGGTGATCAACTTTGGTTGACTATTTGACTGTACCAACATGTACCAGCAACTATTGAAACTATTACTATCAGGGAAATCCATCGACATGTTTTCAATCTGATCTTGGAATCTTCATCACTTGGGTCAAGGAGCCGACCACTTCAGAAAAAAGGAATCTGGCACATGCTCCCCTGTGGTAAACTAACCTGGCAATCAATTTTCACCTGAGAAAGCACTATAATAAATGGTGGATTTTCCATTGCCAATTAAGTAGTTTACCAAAAGGTATTTCTCTTGGAAGGCGAGCAGGGTCAAGCTGTATTTGTTCCAAAATTTCGCCAAGCGAACAAACAGTTTCCACACTGCTTGGCCAAAAGGAATTCCTATTTCCTTGCCAACAACTGGTAAGACCGATACCCATACCATCCATCCAGCAATGCTAACACCTATGAACCATGAATACCAACATAACAATGCATAAATATACTCATTTTCAAAAAAATAACATCAGCTCTGATTCTGATTGGCCCTCGCTCTTAGCCAATCGTGTTATCACATGCATTATCCAGCATGCCTAGCGCATCCATCGAAACGCCCGACCCACAGCCACCCATCTGAACTCGTTGAATGCAGCTGTGATGTGGTCAAACCTTTCTCTCTATTATTGGTTTTCCCTATCCATGGTTGCTTATCCCCCATAAACTTGGTTGGTTGATATTGGCCCATAGCCACTTGAGCTACCATGTTTTCTCATAGCTAGTCACTGGGTGAGAACTCCCACGACTGGGAACTTGCCCCTAGATCGGCTGCCCTCAAGGCACATCTCCGAGTGCAGATCGGCCACATGGCTTTCATGAAGGCACACAGGCTTGTCCAATGATCATCTAAGGATAGTTAGGGGCACCAGCAGTCTTGACCAGTACTCTCTCTCTTGCTTAATCGTCACTACCGGTTATTATCCCTATTCTGAATTACTGCTACAACCATTATTAACTCATTGTTTTACCACCATTAACCCAATATTGTTATTGATCATGCACCATGATTGAACCGATTTCAAAAACATCAAGTTCCGAAAAAGCACATCAAATCAGTAACAGGGTGACCTTAGCTGAGCCTTGGTACTGGGATGGCCCTGATTAACCTAATCAAGTTTTTCTGGCTAAATGCCAGGAAGTCTAGAAAATAAGCGACAAACATACACATCCACAGCGGAGCCTGCGACAGTCACTGAAAGTGGCACTGCTGTCTCCACCTGCCGCCATTGAGGCAGGTAACAGCATCCATATCCATCCCGTGATGGTGCTGTGCAGCACAGGGATTTGGTGGCATCTGGCATGCTATGTACCGCAAGGTTGCATGTACATATTTAACTGTAGTATGGATACGTGAACGTCTGAGAGCGAATAGGTATGTTTCAACATATACCCAAAGGATAAAGGATATTTACAGGTAGATGTGTAAGCATATGCACCCAAAATGACCCCAAGCGCATGTACATGGAAAATGCATATCAATAATTATTTACGAATACATACCCATTTTTACATATCGTTTATATGTTTGTTGGTCCAGCATGCCTGGTCATGGTGGTGGTGTTAAAAAACCAAAGCACGTGTTTTTTTTGTTGTTTCTTTAGATTTTAGGTCATTGAAAGGTTTTAGTGTGTTTTAGTAAAGCCACTTGGATGTTTGAACTCTCATTGCGGAAAACACCAAACATACGATCTATTGCAAACCAACCTTTTCGACCCAGAGATGAGTGGCGTGCCTCGATTGGTTGCCTGATATGCACATCAATGGAAATGTAATTCCTCTAGCAAATGAGAATATGCATGGACATAATGTGCGCGCGACTGCCCACACACACATACAAAAACAATACATAACAATACGCACATAAATACTGGAACGTCTTTATAGAATGATTAGTTCAACGGTGTCTGCGAGAAAGCCTCAGGCCTCAAACTAGCGGCTTTAGAAACAATTCGCACGGCCATACATTGCAACCTATGTTGCTTTTGGTCACCCGGTGACCTGGTGAACTTCCCCCAAGTGACACTGGTCGAACTCTTGGGATGTTCACCTACCCCAGTATTCTCCCCAACTATAACCATTAATTAACCATTTAATGAACCATCATTTCTTAACTAAGAATTATCAACTCTTCCTGGCCATCTTCAGTAACATGGGTTTACCGTTCATCACTTCTTGGTTCTTGACGTTTGTTCACCACTATGGGTTCCCCAGCCATCTTTAACACCCAAGGCTCACCCACAACCGCCGGCGCACATGAACCGTGCGCCGCCCAGGGGCACCTCGACTGCCACGTCGCACCGCCAGGGTGCTGACACAGCTGATGGCCGTGGCTGCACCCAGCTGCGGGGATTCCATGGGCAAATCCAACTCCACGTCGTCCCAGACCTGGCGGCAGCTGGCTCCCTTCGGATGGCGCCGTCATCCATGGAATCCAGCGGCCAACAGGAGCAGAAGTTCAACCGGGGTTCATGATGGCTTACATGGAAAAAAAGCTAGCCATATTGGATTACCAAAGGGTACATGTTAACTGGATATTCAAAGGCGATCTAACCTCTGGTAGTAGTATTGCTTGTAAGATTACACAAAACATAGAAAAGGGTATTCGGTGTTGCTATGTGTTACTTGTTTTTTGAGCTTGGTTCATTGGGTTGACTCACTGCGGGCAATTGGTCTGGTTTAGAGCCACCATCGGTGCTACTTAGCCACCATGAACCGCTATAACTGCCAATGCTCCACCACGTTTTACCTTACGCCAAGGTGATACTCGACCCCCAACAAGGCTTTCTCCCAAGGTTCATCCCCACCATGAACCGCCACCGGCCTCAACAGTGCCAATCGAGGTGCCACCAATGCTCTGGTTTCGGCTGTGTACCTACGCGTCGCTACGCGTCGCTACGGGTCAAGTGATGTTGCTACGGCTGTCCTCATGCCACTTACCACGTCTTATTTTAGTCTTGGGTTGTCCAAGGGTTCACCGTCAGTGAGTAATCAGAGTGACGTTTAGTCATCATAAAACATCATGAACTATTGAGTATGTAGCTAGGAATAGTGATTGTTGACTATTGCGACTGTTTATTAATCAGGAACCGACTCGATAATCAACTGATCATCCATCATTCACTACTACAATCATTCGCAGCAAATGATGACTGTTCACCATTGACTCATGTGAACCTTATATTCATGATTGACATCATTGCATCGTCCAATCATCAACAGCTAACCAAACATGTGGTTCGAACCCTCCTGGTAGCTCCAAACAGCTCCCCGTCCAAAGGCCTTTTAAAGATCTACCACTGGGTACCCCTGGCTCCAAATCGCTCCCAACCATCAGCCAAATCAACAGCTAGCACTCACTGGTCCCGTTTGCCCACGGCTCACAGAAGCGAAGGAGGCCAGAACTTCTGGCGGTTGATGACCATCCTGAGGGCAGCCACTGAAATTGTCAGCGTTGGAGTCGCCAACCCAAGAGGATCGTTGGATAAGCAGTTGGTATGTGCAGCTTTACCAGCGATTCAAACAGAATAAGTATCACAGCCGCTAGTCGGATCACATATGCGCACCATCATTAACCAAACCATGGTTGAATGGCTGAAATTGATGATAACCTACTATCTACTGTAGTAGCTGGATCTTTTACAAATCATCATTAAGCAGAACTGGATCACAACTGTTCACCAGTTATTAGATCCGCTCATACCCGACCCATGGGATTAAACAATGTGACTTCCCTGTCAGAATGTTTGACAATTTCACAACTTCCCGGAAGCTGCAGAAAATATCTGGTGGGTCCGATGGGTGGTTGCAAGCTTCGCCAACAATATCCGTTAGTCAACCAGTCATCCCAACTATTGGGGAAAATACACAAGGTTTAAATCAACCAACCAGATTATTTCAATCTAAGCAAGGTGTTCATCTGGGTGAACCCTCTGCATTCCCCCTTTTGAACGTTCTGTCCATTGCTGGGTACCTCCCCCCAACCACCCGCAGTGATATCATTTGGAGGGAAACCACCCAGTTGATATCCCCAAGCCCAATGCTTTTCGAGTTGCTTTTCGTTGCGCATGATTCTCCCCTGTCAGTATCTATGAATCGGTATGAACCATGTCAAATGTATCGCCTGCTCTCTCAAACCCCCACAGTTTTTTGTGTGAGACATGACTAGGAGATCCACACAAAAAACACACACAGTTTTACTGTACATAGAGCTGGTCATTCACTATCAATTGTTCTTACCTGCTCCTTTGTCTTATAAATGATTACTCAACATGAATCTCACAACTTATCATCTTTGACCATCATTGAGAGTTTAGTTGGCATATCGCTGCAATGGTTTGTCCTTGTCCCCTGTCATTGGCCATCATTAAGCACCAACTATTACTGATAACTGATAAGCATTATCTTTTTCACTATATACGATTATTTCTATCGTTGCCCATCACCATTTGCCATCATTAGCAATTACAATCTCAATCAAGCATTATCCTCAACCATCCATGCACCACCAATCTCCCTACCGGTGTGGGCAAGTTGCGAAACTCGAGGTCTTTCGATGGCCACCCTCTAAGGTCACCTGAGGAAGGACCATCATGGGGACCACCAATAACTAGCTCAAGGGGACCAAGGCTCAAGGGCAGGGAATTGGTTGTTCCCTGCAGACTTTGCAAGGTTCATGGTGAAAGCAATGTCAACGATTATGCTTCAAACACGCTACTTCCATGCCTCATTGTTACTTTAAAACATGCGATACTCTAATGGCTTCTGTTGCAAAACCAATTCTATGTCTTAATGCATGATGTAAACTGTTGACTAGCTACCATGAATTGCCTTAAAAGCCTATATACCAGCATGTTGATATCACCTGTTCATAGCTGGCGGGTTTTACGCGATTTGCACAGAGGATTGCGTGATCAAATTGATGACTTAAACATCATGCGAAGCTGAGGTGGTCTTTTATGATTTATCTGAACAAGCCACTGGTTAACCATTGTTGCAAGGATAATTGGTTTATTTCAATCAACCAGTCTGTCAGTGCCCAATAATACCGGTTGATTCACCTCTCATTGCCGAGCTTGGTCAAACAACCGCCTTCAAGTGGCACAATCAGCTTGCCATTCACAACCGCCCACCTGCCAACCAGCTGCTATTGTGTCATGAGGTGTGGAATTTGCCCAACCATGTGGATTGCCAGGGCCCAAGTCCGGCTGAATGCGAATCATGGCTTCGTGACCATGCAAGCTACCGGGAGCCAATGGAGTGTGCCTCAAACCAAAAACACACGGAAAACGAACCACGGCCCAGGTTGCGAACCTAAAAACATTGGTTTTAATATAGTGCCATCTCTGGGTGACCATATTAACATTATTAACTTTAGGAGCCGTCCCACGTGGTGCGCCATTGTTCTTGCAGGCTGGCATGGGCTGTCCCTAGTGATCGTAGCCGCTGCCCAAAAAATTGGTTTCCCTCTGGGACCATAAGCTACCATCTCATCCCACCACCCTCAAGTGCTTTCTCCTCCAGTAGCCTTGTGATCCATTGGGTTTTGTCGCTGCCCATCAGTCTGGCCAACCATCCTTGTCATTGGCAGCAACCATGCGAAAGCCACACGAGAACTGCAGAACATCTTCACGAAACATTGACTTCACATCAAGCTTCAGCATCCCTCCATACTTCCTGCACCACCCATGGGGTAAATGCACAAATAGAGATGCAGGCTTTTGCCACTTGAAGTTTCTCCACCACAAAAAAGCCAGGGAAAAAACTCAACTCCAGCGACACCTGTTCAGGAGCTGGAGGCTTCGATTGCTGCGTCGGCCCCGAGCAGCTTGATGGAACGTGCACTCGAAGAAAGGGCTCAATCAAGTGCAGGCAACTGCTGAGCAACATGCCAAAACGTCCAACCCAATGCCCTCACACATCAACGCGGATCACCGTGCAACGCCGCTTCCAGGCTTCACAGCCACACGCAAAGGCTACACTTCAGAATGTGCTCCCCGAAGGTCGGACCTTCCTGTCGAAACGGCGCTTCAGTTGGTGACCTGCGGAAACATGGGCCGCTGCGATGCTTAGTTCTCGGTCTCCAAAAAGTCGCGCAGGCAACGTGCGATCGCCACCAAGCTGGCACGTGACATGAGAAGATGATCATCCTCACAAAGTGCACCACAAATGGAAGAAACATCGTGCTTACAGGAAGGGCATTTCATAGTTTGATCATCAGATTATGCACATGTTTGTCCTTCTTGTTGTTTCAGGTCACCACTGTCCTGGTGACGAAACTTTTCTGAAACGAACCTCATCGATTTCAGCATGCAGGCTGGACTTGTAGAACTCCCATTCACAAGAGGATTCCCAAGGCTGTCGATTATGACCAGCCGGAGTTCTCTTGGCATGCATCACCACACACAGAAACACGCACAGATGCGAACACAAACGCAAAGACACACAAACACAAAGACACACAAACACACTACACACATACACACACACACACTGGCACACATCTGCACGAGGGCAAACAAGCAGGTGCACACACTCCCACACAAACAAACTCTTCCAAACACTCACGTGCACACAGGGGTATAACGAAGCAACATGCAGCGAGCATGGCGTCATTCGCGGGCATATCGATCGAATCGATACCGAACACCTGGCTTCGAATTAATTCTACCACATTCCACTGTTGTGATTGGAACCTGTGATATCCTCTAATTTCTGGGGGTTCTTGCACCTTGCTGTAAACAAGGCTGCACGTCGGATTGATCCTGAGTAGCACTTATTTCCTGCCCACATCCGATTCGTTACAAAAGCTGCCCAAAACTAGCACTTACTGTCTAACGAAAACTAGCGCGTTGTGTCTATATATATAGATATATATATATATATATGTATGCATATATAGCTATAAAAATAGAAGAATGCTTTGGTTTGACAATTTGGAGCGCTGCAACTCCTGTCCTCGCAGCGGTGCACCATGCACCCCAGCTTTTCCAGTTCGTGTGCTTGCGCGTCGGGACAATACATGTCGTGCAGCGCGTGGAACACATGCCTCAACCAGGGCAGGTGGAATTATGTTGGTTGGTGCTGGTTACTGTTTTTTAGGCAAAACGAGGCACCATGATGCACCATGGGATTTTCTATGCTAAATTATGGCTCGCATCCCCCCAAACAAGCAAAATGTGTCCAGAAATAATGCTTGAAATATCTTGAGATCTTTCCCTGGCTAGGCAAGTCCGGGCCTAGGGCTAAAAACTTCGGAGCTCAACGGCATGATGTGGGGCACAACTGCCATTAGTGACACAAGCACGTACAAGCAAAAACGTAAATTGATATAATCGCACTACACACTTTTCCGCAAACAACCTCACCAGGACTATGCAAACAACCTCCTTGTAATCAAAGCTGTCATTATCATATTCTGCTGATCGCAACTCAGCAGCTAGTCCATTTCAAACACCATACTATCGGGCTGTTTGTCCTCATATGGTAAATCATTGGTGTACAGTCCCGGTTGCTTGCGCCTTGATGCCACATTCACACAAGACCCCGTTGACTCACCACCGAAGGGGAGGTCAACTACTAGGCCCCCGGTGTCATGGTGTACCCTACAAGGGCAGCATGGTGTTATAGGAATCCATGGCGTACTCCTGATGAATGCGCCAATGCTCGCCACAAACGGCGCACAACAAATTGACCAACCTCCACGACTTGGTAAGTTCAAGACCATCAAATAACACACTTACAACTACAACACGGGCTCGAACATGCTTAAAACACCACATCACTCCCACTCATCTCACGGGGTTGGCTGATAGAAAAGATCAAGAATGGTTTTAACCACCAGTTTTTGGGGGTTCCTCTAGGATTTGCCTCAACCATTTCTGGGAACATCATGTCAAGCCACACATTTGGAGGAAAGTCCGACATCTTGATCGATCTGCAAGAGGCTCGGGCCATGGCTTTGTACGTGGGGCACAAAAGAAGAGTGGGGCCCTGCCACACCGTCTCCTCAGGAGCTGCCAGCTCACAAATCTCCAGAATACACCATAGAGGTGTTATCATTGAGAACTATGATGTTGAATTGTGCAACATGACCGTAGATGATGGTTAGGAGTGATGATTAGTGCTGTCAAACATTAGTACTGATTCAGGATGCATGATGATGATGATGATGATGATGATGATGATGATGATGATTGTGATGATCATGATGATCATGATGATGATGATGATGATGATGATGATGATGATGATGATGATGATGATGATGATGGTTGATGTTGATGATGATGATGATGATGATGATGATGATGATGATGGTGATGGTGATGATGATGATGATGATGATGATGATGATGATGATGATGATGATGATGATGATGATGATGATGCTTGATGATGATAAACCCCGACAAAAGGGAACCCAGCAAGCAACAACCAACACTTTGCCATCAAACCAAAACTCCAGGTCTGCGAAACTGACTCCGCCGCTGCATGTTTTGGTTTGTGGTCTTGGTACCCATGGAAGTCAGCCGTATCAATACTGAAATGCTCCATGTAAAGTTATACAACTTATTACCTGCATGTAGCTATAAAATAAGTAAATCTATCAATTGACCCACATTTATTTATAAAAAATCCATCCCATACCTGGAGCATTCGGCAGGTCTGCGACCAAGCTGCCGCAAGCAAATGCAGCGCCAGACCCCCGCCCCAGGAAAAGGCCACCAGCACGTCGGGCGATTCCACGCGGATGGCTTTCCCAATCTGCCGTGTAGCCTCCTGAGCCGTGCGAAGGTTGGGCATCAAGTGGCCTGGGGCTGGGGAGATTCCCAAGCCTTAACGGGCACTCCGGGGGGACGCTCCTGGCCTTGGCTCCCCAATGAAGAAGGTTGTGAGGATGGCAGGGTGGAGCGGGATACCCCTGGCTCCTTGCCTCGCTCCCAACCAACAGCCACCCGAGCGAAGCATTCCAAGCCCATCACTGATGTCAGTGGGCTTGTGGGAGTGACCAGCTCTTTTACGACATGGCAATGGAACATCCACCATTTTGTTAGGAAAACCCTGGTAAATCATCCATTTATGGTGGATTTTCATGGATTTTCCATAGCCATGTTAGCTTACCAGAGTGCACAGTAGCCAGTTGCACTTTGCAAAGGCTGACTTGGCTCCCTCCGAGGAAATGTATCAACATCAAAGCTGCCGATGACCTCGCTACCCAAGGCCCGGTTTGCCTCCCAAGTTTCAGCTTGGACCGCCAAATCCATGCGGCACATGACCAGCAATGCACAAAACACCTGGTCACCTGACCATCCCAGTTGATCTTTGTTGATTTCTCTAATTTTTCCACCCTAAAAATCCATCAACATCTCCCTTCCGCCCCGGTCCTTCATGGAGAACCACACCACGCCAGCTACACAGAGCCGAATCCCCAACAAGCCAAGCACCAGGACGGCAAAGCGCGCGCCCCAGAGCCCCGGCCCATCCGCCGTTGGGAAGAAGACGTCCGTGGCAAAGAGTAGGGTGGCCGAAGCAAACACCACAAGCACCAAGCAAAAGCAGAAGGGGTTCCAGCACCAAGTGGTCCTGAAATGACAGAAATCCTCCGAAAGATACGGTCCAACATCTGCATGAGCATGTTGAACCTGCATGGGTCAGAATGGAAACAAACTAAAGCATAGCGATGTGCGCACTGTACTGCCTCAAACCTGTACTTTGAGAGCTCAAAGAAAAGACTATTATAATTTATGATGAAAATGATGATGATGAAAATGATGAGCATAATGGAGAAATTAATGATGTTGATGATGATGACAATGATGATGATGATGATGATGATGATGATGATGATGATGATGATGTACATATCCTCTGCTCCACATCAAAACAAGATCAATATGTTTTCTTCTGTTTCTTCTTCTTCTTCTTCTTCTTCTTCTTCTTATTGTCTAGCGCCATCACTCCATGAACCTCCCATCTATCTATCTATATATATAATGTAATTTGGACAAATGGATAAATCTGTAAATAAAAATGTATATAAATAAAAGATAAGTGAATATATAATTCAAACATGAACATACACACACACATATATATATATATAATACAATTATTCTTTGTTCGAAGTTCCACATCGACTGCAAGGAACAGGTTTTGGGCCGTGCCAGTAGCCACTTTTCCACAGCCACTTCTCCCCTCCCAGCTGAGGTATCCCTAGTTCAAAATGATCACAGCCTTCTTGGCAATGCACCAAGTAGATTCTAAATACCCGGCATCAACACAAGGAATCAGCTGATTGTCGCTTTGACACTGCTATCATTTCACTCTACTTACTGCATTTTTTGTTTTACATGCGAGGCCTTATTTCCTGGAGCCGTGATTCTATCCTGCATGCATTGGCTGTGTAGTTACTTCATTGCTTGACGGCAATTCTAAACTCACATTATGAATATCATTCGAATCATCTGGCTGCAGTTCCCCCCCCGGCCGCGCAGCGAAGTCTCTTTGGATCAGGTGGCGTAGCAAAACCACATCGTCGACCGGTGGATGCTTCCTATGCGGGTACCTCCAATGGTTTGTTCCCGGATCGAACACATTCACTTTGGAGATGGTTTCAGTTGGTTCAATGTACCCCATAGGAAACACCTGGGGCGAGAGAGTGTGGTTGCGACGGTCTTTAGTCTCTTCTGAATTTGTTGCCCTCCATGGTTGCAGGAGCTTGCAAACCATGGATTTGAGAGTCTGGAGCTTCAAAAACCCAAGTGATTTCAAAGATCCATGGCTCTTAATGCTGAACATTTCAGGCGCTTAGCCTGTGAAAGGATGCTGGGGCCAGAACTGTACAAAGCACCAGTGGCGTGGCCACCCTGTGGGGGATCAACTGCACAGCTGTGCACAATGTCGTGCAGCATCAGCTAACCAAGCTCAACGAATGGTGAGTGATGTAGATCAATGAAGCACTCACTAGGTCAAAGGAAACCTGCTGCCTCTTCGCGGTCATGTACTTCTTTACCTTGCCAACCATCACTGTCCCCACAAGGAATCCTTGCGGCTGATATACAATTACAAATGCCGTAAATAGGTACTGCATGCGATGCCTGAAGTTCAAACAACCGGAAAGGGAAGAAAACACATCAAAAATAATCAGAACACGCAAATAAATGCCAGGTTGAAATAGAACAGGCTGAGGGTCAATCATGGCTATTTGACGGACGCCAGGGGCAGAATCCATGGGTCAATAATTGTGGCTAATAGCCCTAAATGGGACTGTGACTATTGTGAGTACCTTTTGCAAACATATGAATACCCATAGTAAGCATACCCAAATGGACGACCTTCATGGGATTTCATGGGTAGTTCTCAGCCATAGCCGCAGCCATCTTCCAAGGTACTGCTTCATCGGAACCTTGGCAAAGGTGGCTCGGAGCAGTGCCAGTCAAGGTCAGTGGAGCAGAGATGGGTGTCGGTGACAGCAGTCAGGGTGTGCCATCAACAGCATGCTGCAAGTTGAGAATGCAGTCTCCTCCCTGTACATAGACAAGTGTTGCAAGGGGTTCTGGTTGAGAGGATATCAAAGAACTGCAGTGTAGATCATTCAAACATGAAACATACACAGCATATGTGTTCCATACTTGCTGCACAAACACGCGTATGCTGCAAACACATGACAACGCTTGTGCAGTATGGCCGAGCAAGTGAGACAAAGTTGATACTTTGTCAAATCAAGTAGCCCTCTCGTGGCAATCTCATGGGGGTGCTGCGCTTCCAGCCACCCGCACGTAGGTACTTCTGAATGTTTTGCGCGAGATCTGGGGCCTCCTTTGACAGCTGACGACGTAGATCTTCGGGCAGTACACCTGCAAGCTGGGCACCAGTCATCAGTTGGTTCAGAAGCCATTTACTTAATTATTTTGTTACCTATGGGTAAGTATGGTTGACTATGGTTGGCCATGGTTAACAATGGCCCATGTAAGAGTTGTAAAAAAGGTGGTTCAGAAGACAAAGGAACTCAATATATTTTTTGGTTGCAGCTACCATTGGCTTCGAAAGGTAGCTATATCCCAAGCAACAAACGGGGGAGCCAAGCGTTCTGGAAGGACACTCGAACAAATTGAGAACCAAGGACTGCCAATGACTACAGACATCTGATGACCCGCAGTGCGCTGGCCCCA
>VSDK01027954.1:367850-395154 GCA_009767595.1 Symbiodinium kawagutii | reverse complement strand
TGAACCCACGCAGCATGTCTCCAACATCGACGTCAGTCATGTCTGTCAAGAAGCTGTGCGCAAACCTCGTGCCATGGTCAGGAGGTCAGACCATGGGGGCCCTCAAGACATGGCCAGGACCAACACCAGAAACTCCCTACCCAGCCCTGCCCTGAACATGCACCCGCACTTCCTTTCCACTCCCCATGCGGGTCCTTTGATCGGGAGAAACCGATCAAAGACCAAGCCGAACGCCCAACACCCACCCACATTCCGAGAAACAATTCGGCATTTTGAGTTGCAGCCAGTTGAAATTTCAGCGACTCCTCTGTCAAGTTCGAGCGGATGTTCTGCGCTGTTTGCATGGAAAGCCTCAGCTATTCGTGCTGGGCATTCACTGACCCTGGCCCCGTGGCAGCCGAGCCAAGTCACAAGCCAGGGACATGGTCGCCTCGGGAGCCCCCGAGAACTCTCCTCAGTGATAGCTTCCCCTGGGCCCTGAAGATCCTCAGGGTTTCTTCATTGCTGGGTAGTTGTCATCATGGAATTGGTGGATTGGTTTTGATTGGCTCTACTGGTTGGTCAACTCATAATTGCATCATGGATCACCATGGAACACCATGCTTTATTTCACATTTCAGTAACCTTAACGATCCCAGAACAACCAAGCGAAACTCCTGGAACAATTGTCAACTTAATCGCTTTGGCCATTGCACAGAAAGAAATTACGGCAAGTTCCCAAGCCGTCGCCGCGATACTCTCGTGACATGCAGGGGATGGAAACACGAATGAACATCAAAGTCTGCAGTTGCTCAAGGGACTCTGGTCCATTGAAAAAATATGGCACAGCAATGGCACAGCACATGAACACCCAAGCAACCCTCGATTGGCCAGCAAGCACGGCGCACAAACACAGAATGACACAATGCAAATCCCGGATGACCGCAGCGACTGCAATGCGTGGAGCTAAAGCTGCAGCTCTTCTAGCCAAGGAGCAGAACCAAAAAAACATCTAGAAGCTAACATAGACCCTACCACAAGGGTATCCGGATAGGAAATTGATCTTCCAATCTTCCACACACTATCTGGGTGGGGGTCTATGTTAGTTTCCAGGATGGAAACTCTTTCAAACAGCCATGAGAAAGATTGGGAAGTAAACAAATGCTATGGGAAATCATGGGAAGGCTTTGGCAACTGCTTGAAGCATGGCGTTGCCCTTAGTGTTACGACTATTTTGAAAATGTCCATTGAAGGATCAAAAGCAGAAGTAAAATCCGAATGTCATGGAACGACCAGCCCTCCGTGAGCTGGCAAACGACAAACAAGTCGACAGAACTCAGAGGAGATTGGATCAACAAGTAAACATAATATAGAAGCAAACAGTGCTCTACATGTTGATCCATTTTAGATCTACTGTGAATAAAATATGTGCCAGAATCAGCAACATAACATGCCCATCACACAACATCTAGCAGGCTTAGTACCTGCAGGACCTACATCCTATGCCAATGCCTAGGAGCCCATACCTTTCCTCCCCACAGCAACAGACCATACGCTCACCGAGCCACGGCGGTGTTGAGATGCGCAAGCGGAGATTGTTATCCACCACCTATGGAGATGAGACTGGTGGAGGGATGTGGCTTCTATGAAGGTTGTAAATAATACGCATGTATAATTTAAGTATTGTTTTGTAAAATATATATATATATATGTGTGTGTGTGTTCTATAATGGGCGCAACAATCGGGAATTGGCTTATCACGGTGCAATGCTTTATCATGGTGTATAGTTAGAATAGTGATACAATGGTGCATACAATGGTGCAACAAGGGATTGAATCAAGGGTTTGGAACGGTTAATAACCCTGAGAAAGTCAGATAATGGTCAAGAATGGCTAATTTAAAGCGGATTTAAACCATAGGTCGATGGTTGTATAATGAATGTCTTTGTGAAGGTTCCCCTGCAATTCCAACGGTACCGTAGCTGCAAAGGTTTTAACCCTAGCAGCCAGCAAGGTTAACTGTGGGGTTTGATCTACGATCTGGTGTACGCAGGGAGGGGTGTACTGCCAGTGATGTGATGCAGAAAAATCTGATACATCACTATGTAGTGTTCAAACTGCAGTTCAAAGTTGGTGTTGTTCAAAGCTCGCTCGAAAAATATTTGCAAACCAACCAGCCATTCCAAACATTTGGGGGAGTAGAACACGCTTAAAACCACCGATTCGTAGCGTATCCATTGCTAATGTGCGGGGTGGCGTTCCCCAAGGTATCTGATACTTCCAAGGGATTTTTTCCTGCGAAAGCAATCCCGAAGGTGGGGAAAAATAGCCAATGTCATCCGATATTCCTTTCCTTCATGTTCCCAGGGTCTGAACCATCTTAAACTGGAAATGATTGAAAATGATCACGTTGCTGGGCTCTCAAGTGTCATGTGCTTGAAACCCCGTCATTGTCTTGCCAGCTTTGTCCTCAATAAGGCAACTTCCAAAAAAAATCATTGAAAACGTGATCGATGAACAAAAAATATGAACAGATATATGGCAAATATATGTCCTATGTTATAAATCGCAAAGGGTCTACGCAGTTTGCTGGCCGCCATGGCAGTTTGCCACTTCCATAAAATCATCCCTCCAGTTCACATCTTCAGCGCCCATTGTCAACCAAGGAAGTGGCGGATTGAATCTCGCCTTTTCCACTTGCACCAAACGTTGTTTCATCCGAAATGGTGTGTCAAAATAATTTTGCTACTGAACTTTGTGTAGGCAAGCGAGTGAACTTGGCTGTGGAATGAGCAAGGCCACCAAATGTCTGGTGGGAAACACCATGGTGGTGAAATGATGAGCTGAGCCGAACATGGTATGACAACATATGACAACCATGTCGTCTGATGCCAGTATCATCTCTAGAAAAAGGAGGGCTGCCTTTGGCCCTTGGCGTCCCCAGCAGAGGAAACAAGCCACTTGTACTTAACAACGACTATCTACCACTCTTCAAGATATGCTCATTTCAGGGTTGGTACTGGGGGGGCCATTTTTTGACCGCGAGCAAACATCAACGATCATCAACGACCAGGCGCACAGCGTTGCGCCTCTTGAATGGAAGCAACAAATGGTGCAGCATCGCGTCGAAGCCTTAGATGACGCAGCAGACCCAAAGCCAAATGGCCAATCCTCGAGACTGTCCACTCAAACGACTGTCGAAAAAATGGCCGGCGCCATACCGTTGCCCCTTGTAAATGTCAACCCATGTTACCCTTTTTTTTGCTCCTTGAAATATCTTGAAATCGACATCTTGGTTGGCGCCGCCCACCCTCTTCAACCACGAATCTTCCGCAGTGTCATCGCAAAGCGTGGTGGTTCCGCCCGCTGCTCCAGCTGATCATCATCACCCACAGGCCGGAGCAACAGCACGCTGCGCTCCTTGCCGCCGTCACACCAGGGTGGGCTTCAAGGTAAAACCTGCAGATAGTCATGGCCGTTCACCGTTGTTCACCCTTAGTAGTCTCGTTGTGACCATTAACCATCTATATCCTACATCTATGCTACATGAAGCCTTCCCAGAATCCACCGCTTTGTGCTCCTCATCTTCCATTCCGTCCGCATTGGCAATTTGAATTGCACCAATCTGCAGTCCTTTTGCGGCCACGAAGACCAATTCCTCACGACGCCGGGTCATGTGTGATGGGATAAAAAATCTTCCCAAAGCCACCCTGTGATCTGATTCAGCTGAGCCTCATCAACCTGCGACAAGGGATCTCCAGCAATATCAATCCAACCCTTCTCGAACTCTAACTGTCTCGGGTCCAAATGACCTTAGCTCAAGCTCACAAGTATGGAAGGCAGCCAAAAGTCAGCGGCTTTGTTGACTTCATGAAGCTGGGCAAGACCTGAGCAAACCTTGGACATCTAAACATCGATAGGGGTTGTCTGTATGAAGACGATCCAAGGTCATCCAAGGCCCAAGTGCAAATCACAAGCAGTCCTGACAGCAAATTTCACATATCAAGGCGTGGTTTGACTGATCATCCTTGGACTGGTGGTTGGTCTCGCTTTGGCGCATCATGGTGCATCCAAGCATCTGTTCCATACATCTTCCAAGCCCAAACGTCCCGCCACAAGTGCGCGTGGAGCCTGGGGATCCACGTCCCAATGCACGAAGAGGGAACGGACCGAAACGGGTTGAGAGAAGCGGAGATATCCCAAGGAGCCTCACGGACGGCAGGTGTGATAGCAGGCTTGGCAAAGTCAGGCATCACCAACCATCACTTAACATGATTGACCATGCAAGAGCACCGCTGAGCATAAAGTGCTAGATCTAGATCCTTAAAATCACCGACCTCATTAGCCATCAACCACCATAAACCGCCATCAACCAGCCATCACTGGCCATCATTAATAGCCATTCACTCTCCAGTAGACATTTTGACCATCAACAAACACTGTGAACCACCATCAGCTGACTACATCACCAACCATCATTGACCAACCATCACCAACTATGGCTAACTACGACTAACCACCACTAACCACCATTTACCATGATTTACCATGATTTACCATGCCAAATCATCACTAAGCATAAAGTTGCATCCTTAAAAATCATGGACCACAATCGACCGTCATTAGCGTTGATCCATTAAGCTAACCATCACTAGTCCTATTGACCACCATGACATAGCCAATAAGCCATGACGAACCAGTACTGATAGAACTAACAAACACTCACTGATGAATCGTGCTACTACACAACTAAGCATCACAAACCTTCATCCTCAATTAGCCACTGTTCACCAACCATGGTTGAGCATCATCAACCACAGGCGATAATCAACATCAGCCATCAACAATTGACATTGTAATACCATGACACAATATTATCACCCACCAGAAATCATCACCACCCATCCCCAACCATCATCACTACAAAAACATCGACTGCACATGGCTATTTTCTTTTTCGGTTTCTGAATCGCCCAATTTTGGGTCCTCAATCATACAAATGTATACGCGAGGCGGTTTCTGAATTGATGTTTCCATCAGGAGCCATCATTGAACAATATTGAACATCTTCAACCATCAGCGACCATCAACCCACCAGCACCGACTAGCAGCTATCATCAAGGACCAGCAACAGTCATTAAATGTCGTCAAGCACCAGCAACCACTGTTAACCATCAGCAACCATAACCAGCTGTGGTCATTTGTTCCTAACCATCAGCCATCAGCAACCACCATCAACCAGCAGCAACCAACATGAACCGGAAGGAAATCAGCATCAGGCCATCGTGAACCATTGCCAACCATCAGTAACTCAGTAACCATCATCACGCCATCGTCAACCACCATCAACAACCTACATATCAACCACAAAGTCAACCAACCACCAAGCATCACCCAAGATCAGCAGGCATACTCAACCATGATTGGCCCTCATCAGTTGGGTGTTTCTCAAAATAGGGACCCGGCAGTATCATCCACCAGTAGCCATTTATGGAAACAAACCATCCATAGCTTGGCGGTTCTTTACTTTAAGAAACCATCAAATAATAGTTATCTAACTAACCATTACTGTTACTGTGGATGATTGCCCCCGATTATCAACCATAGCTTGGGGTTTCCATGGGGTTCCCACTGGGGCCCTGCCCCCCCTGCCAGCTCCACAGACATTGAGAGCTGACCTGTCAGTGCTGATGTTCGTCTGGCGGCTTGGTATCTACTTGACATATATGGGGAGTTTCTTCAAAAAGGGGTACACCCAAGGTGCTGATGGCTAGATAAGCAACAACAAGACAAATATGGTGGCTTCTAGCCATAGGGATACCCCACAAATGGTTGGTTTATTACTAGAAATTGGTAGTGAAGGATGATTTGGGGGTCCCCTTAGTTTGAGAAACCACCATATGCCTATAATACACCTATGGATGCAAAAAATACACATATGTTTGATATACGTTGAGCGATACCACATGTTTGTTTGTCAAAGAGAAAATATGTAAATACAAATATCTTAGCTGACTGGATACAAACTATGATAGCCATTGTACGTGTACAAAAGTCTCTCTCTCTCTCTCTCTCTCCATCGCTATCAGGTCACCCTGCCCCAGCCAGGCTGGGCAGCGAGACAGTAGTACTTCACTGTATTGTTTAATAAATGCCCAGACTTGGATGGAGAGTGGAAGGAAGCTTTTGAAGCTGTTCATACATTCAAAAAATCCTATGCTGTTCAAATCAGATGGTGAATCATACCATGAGCATATCTTTTGCCTTTGGCAAATCTTGAATTGCTCTATCTGCGCTGGGTCCAAACAACCGTGTGCACTTTGTAATCAGGTCCACATCCTTTCTCCTGGTGTTTGGTGCAAAGGAATCAAAAGAATTGAGCATGACTGATATATATATATATACACATATATTTATATATAAAAGAAATATATTATACTGACATGTTCTGCATGAACGTATGGCTGGAACTAAGCAAAAGCTGCACACAGGTCTAATAACTTGGGGCACCCCCCAACTCATGTCTTCCAAAAATTAAGAGGAGATCCGTATTAACAAACCACCTCCAGTTTATTGAAATAGCAGGTGACTTATCCAAAGCATGAGTGGCTTGCTGATTTGAATCTAAGATGATGCACTGGTTGGTGGCTGAACAACCCCGCTGAAAAACATGCTTGCCAACCAACCAACCAACCAACCATTTGTTAAAACATGTGGGAAACATGTCAACCAAACCACCAACTGATACAGTAATTCTTTATCTATCCTTGTTGGTTCTATCCCCTATTACCAACCATCATCGGCCATTATAATTGTTATATCACCACCCACCAGTGAATGCTGCTGCATGGCAACTTGGGGTTGCACCAGCGCCAGCCCTGGCCGACCTGGCTGTCCAAGCGCTCGGGTGTTCGGCACCAGCGAGGAATCACCCGCTTCCGAGGCCGGTAATTGTGCCACCTGACCAGCGAAGCTGCCTCAGAGCATCTGAATCCAACAGCCTGATGCAACTGTTTGATCATCTGTGAAGATAATGAAACAAAAGAGATGATTTGAAGTAAGAACACTTTTTGATCATTGATGCTCATCCTTTGAGCCTGTGCCTGATAGATGAACATAAATGCATACCTCAATGAAGAACATTTTTGCATACATCTCTCTCTCTCTCTCTCTCTCCAGCGCCATCATTTTTGCACACATCATTGAAGAACATTTTTTGCAAGGGTGTCCAGGCATTTGCCCGAAGCAGGGACAATGGTTGCCAGCATGTGTGAAGAACGCATGCACACATAAATGTACTGTACATAGATACCTGTCATATTTCATGCAAATTAAGTCAAAGAGTGATACATAGTAAACTGTCTGAATGCCTGGGGCTCCATATGACTCCACGGCCTCAGTATCTTGTAAAGGTCCGCTTTCTGTTAACCACCCCAATCCACCCCCTCAATTGTAGACCTGTCGCCATCTTGAAACAAAATTGCGCATGGCTTCGATGTCATTGTCAAATGAAACATGTTGGTAGCCAAGCGCTTGCGTGTATATCAGAACGCTCGGCTGCATGGCTGCATTGTACACATGACTGTCACTCACGCGACCTTCTTCGTGTGACCAAGCTTCTGCTACAACATCTCTGTGGCGGCAGGGCAATCCAAGTTGCCACATATATGCACATGTTGGTTTCTCAAGATAGGGGACCCCCCAAATCAACTCAACTTTGATCATCTTTAGTAATAATCCATCCATCTCTTGGGTCCCCGATCTTGAGAAACCCTCACATTTTGGCCATCAGCACTGGGTCCCAGTGGCAATCACGAGCAATCCACCGCCCATCCCATGTGGCAACCACGTTCTCCGGCAAACCCACCGAGAAGGTCAGAGGCAGTCGCTGGTCCAAAGAAGCACCGGCGAAGTGGAGGAGGCCTGCCAGCGGCGGCTGTTGAAGAGTGACCACACTACTTTTTTCTGATCATTTTTGCTTTAACGGTGTTGTTTACAACAAAATTAGGCTTTTCTGCATTCCAAATGCTTTCCGAAACACAAAGACGTGAGGATGGAATTTCAGGCGAGGTAAGGAACAAACAAAGCTAATTTGGGGTGAGGTGATGCAGCCGACTCTCATGATGATGATCATGGCAACCATCAAAAAATATTGTATCATATCGTATCATGCTAGCAGTGCGAATGGATATTATCAAATGATACTAGGGATTAATCTGATCAAATTATGATGATGATGATGATGATGATGATGATGATGGTGATGATGATGATGATGGTGATGATGATGATGATGATGATGATGATGATGATGATGATGATGATGATGATGATGATGATGATGATGATTTTGACAGCGATGATGATAATGGTGATGGTGATGGTGATGTTTGTTGAGGTGACAATGGTTATGATGATGACGATGATGATGATGATGATGAGGAGGAGGAGGAGGACGACGACGACGACCACGACGACGATCACGACGACGACGACAACATGTGCATGATATGCTGATCTGACGACGTTCATGTTACGTATGACAATGGTGATGCAAATGGAAATGAACATGAAGACAACCGTGACGGCTTTGCATGATGAATATAGCATTGATGACGACCCGACCACGACCATTTTCACTTCTCGGAGCCAGGGTGTCTTCAGCCTGATCAAGTTCCAAAACGTCCAAAAGGCAAAACGGGGGTGCAACGGGGGTGTCACTGCGCTGCCAACGACACCATGGATGGGTGATTCGAAGCACTATACCAGCTGGCTCAATCTATGAACTGGCCGCCCCTTGTCATCCCACCTGTGGATGTGTTGTTCCGGCCATTGGCCAGGTAGTCGTCGGCCTCAAGAGGTCGGCCAGCTTCAGCTTATGAAACAGGTGCTTACCAATCTCACCATGACATATGGTCCCTGAACAATCCCAGTGGGTTTCAATTCTTCCCGGACGTCCGAAACGATTAAAAGGCATTCAGTTCCTACAGCTAACCTGATTGCGTTGCAAACTCAGTGTGAGGCTCTACGGGTACAGTATCTACTAGTCACTGAGGTGTTGACATCTGCGTGTTCTTTCAGGCTGTGAAGATGTCAAACTGCTGCCATTCCCATCCATCATCAGCCACGGCCTCCTCGCCAATCAGCAGTGGTGCTGCTTCAGTCACAGGATTCACCTGTCCTTGGCGGAGCATCTGCTCCAACACCCAGTACCTCAACAGCAGCAAACTTCACGAAGTGTGCTCGTCCATTGCTCACAACATGGACCAGCACTGGTGTTACCCTGTGGGAATCAAACAGCCATTGCTATGTTGGAAATGGATGAAAATGGCAATTTGCCATCCAGCTAGCTACGTTGGATCCCCCAAACGCTCCGCGATAATCTGTCAGGAGGCTCTGGCGTTGCAAAGTCTCCAGGTCCTACCCCCAGATCGTGGAGCAGCCGTTCCTGGTCGCATGGTGACATGGGAAAACTAGCGTCAACACAACGACTTCGCATGACTTTGCTCCTAGGGTCTTAGAACATCACAGGTGATGAATGCTGATCATCTGATGTGATGAAGTTACGATTGCTTGTCCATAAAGCACTAACTACATGAAGCCTAATGATTACCTAATGAAGCATGCCATGCATGTCCACAAATATTTCACCCTTTTAAATTTAGCTGAACTTGAGGTCAATGGTTGAAATTGTTCACTTGCTGGCAGCGTGCGCCGATTACATGCAGCCCAGGAATCTGGAATCACTCCAGGACCATCCAACTTCTGACCGCTGGAGAGCATCGCTTGAAGACAACTGGGCCCATCCAACGAGGAGCAACTCTTCTCTGGCGATCTCTCCTGGGCTGGTCACTCTGACTTGAAACTGGTGAGCGGATTCCCAGTGGCCGCCGCTTGAAACAAACCATCAGCTGTGAAAAGTACGGCTGATCATGAATGGAACCGATACTGGATTCCACATTGCTGTAATTATTCTTGCTGACCGGTTCTTTTAGAGGATCCCTTGTGTCTTGGACATATCCGTGCTCCGTTTCGGTTTGAACCCCCGTTGCTTTTGAAATATCTGGGCATCCGCAATTGTCCTATCTTCCAGCGTCAAAACCAAGGTCTTGCAGCATGCAGCGCTGCCCTTCCCCTGCCATCATTCCATCTCCAAGGGTCTTCAAGGAAGGCCGTCTCAACAAAGATGGAATTTCTGAGCCGTTGAACCAAGTCGTCGTTGTGGGTTGCACCAACTGTCAAAGCAGCTTGGGCCATTGGCAGTAGCACCAGCAACAACAGCCATCGAGTAGCCATGGCTGCGACTTGGACGCTGAGGGCTTTTGCAGCAATCCGTCAATGAGAAAAAACTCAGCACCGTGTGTCTATAGAGATTTTCCAAAGAAATAGTTAACTTTATGACATTTTTCTTATAGTGATCATCTGTAGGCTTTAGCACCATCAACTTTCTTATTTTCAGTTCCTTTTTCATGCGTCTAACTCGGTACGCTCTACTTCCTCGGTGCCACAATGAGCTTGCTCTGTTGATTTGACCGGTACATTTGAGCAAATGACTGCAGTTGTTGGTCGTGCTTCCAGCTTAGAGCAATGGCTCCCAAACGTGACTCACAAAAGCTGTCGATTCAGGTCCAGAATGCTGGACCTATTCTATGGGTTAATATTGGTTATAAGCTGAAAGTGTTGAACAATTGCAATTACATAGTTGCTTATTCACTTAATCTCAACTATGATTTATTAAGAGCCAACTTTCGCGACTTCGACGAAGCAGAACAAGGCACCCCACCGGTGGTGTCGGAAAGGACGGTCGGATGAAGTCCGTGTTGGCAAAATATGCCGTGAGAACTTCCAAGGGCCCCATGCTCCAGCCAGGAAGCAGCATCACGCGGCGGCTCATTGCGGTGGTGCGAACCGTGGTCTGATGCTGGCAACGGTGAACCACGGAGCGGAAATCCAGGATGTAGGTTGACATTGCTGATAGGACTTGACAGGTATTCTGACACACTTAAAATCATACCCATACAAATTATTCTTACATCCTTCCCGATGTGATATCATGGACATGCTCCATCCATAGTTGATAGTGTAGGTATTTTGGATTACTTTAATGTGGGTTTGTGCAAAATGCGCGCGATGGTCCCTATCCGAACCTTGTGATGGTTCAGGACACCTCCGGTATGCACTGTAGAGCTGTTAAAAACGCAGCCAAGAAGTCACCCGCTTTTGATGGAGCTGCGGGAAACAATCTGACGAGCACATGTACAGAAAGCAAATCGCATTCTTCACAAACAGGCAACCCTTGTGCGATGCCGCATGGCCATCATAGGTCAGAATTATCGGCCACCAAAATGGGATACTGAAATGTCCCACGATAAGTTTGAGCATTGCATGGTGTGACATTCTCTCCTTGACAAACGGTTCTGTCTGAGGTTTGACCTAGCCACTCGCATACCTCGCCCATGACCCCCCAGGAGCCCCAACTTTGATCTTCTCAACCACCATGTTCTGCACCTCCAGCTGAGGCCGTGCCGGTCCAAATTGTGGCGTGTTGGGAGATCACTAGCTTTGGAGTGAATCTGCCTGTGATCGCCAGGAGCTAGAGAGTAGAACCAGCTCACATTCCCCAAGTGACAAAACCAAATAGCAGATTCTCCGTGCCAGTCAGGTCCGCTTCTATTCCCATTTTGGTCCATTCCTGAGAGCACAACGTTCGACAGAACACTCAATCAAGGACGCGCAGCTACCAAAAAAAGACGTTACACTTTCATACACTTTCCAGGTTGAAAGCGTCAATGCTACAAATTTGTAAGTTGATATAGGGTCACTGAGGGTGCTGTACGGCTGCACGGTGCAGCAACACTTTCTATGGACACATTCCTATGAATTTCCCTTGGCACAAGTTTTGGGTTGTCATCATCACCATGGCCACCATCATGATCACCACGATCACCAGCATCATCATCGCTGTCAAAATCAATTTCAAATTCAAATCAACATCATCATCATCATCATCATCATCATCATCATCATCATCATCATCATCATCACCTGCCAAAATCATATATCTTGGCTTCCCTGGTCTCCACTTCCCCCGCCCCTTCAAACACAGGACAGCTGCCTTCTCTGGTCCCAGAGCTGTAAGCAAGTGTTCCGTGAAAAAGTCATGGCCTAGGAAACTTGTCATGCAAAATTCCCTCCTTTGCTGGCCCATGCCCTGATGGAAACTTTGGCTCTGAAAAAGAATAATGCGAATTTCAACGCTTGATTTTAGATTGATTCAAGATCTTTCCACCCACATTTGCCCGGCCCTACTGAGACTAGAGCTGCGGAAGTACCACCTGAGTAGGCAACTCAATGAGCCCCCGTGGCTGGTCAATTGCCCCCACATGACCCCACCTTTCAAGGCCCCCTTCATGCTCCACTCTTTGGGGTCTCAACGACCAGTTGAGTTTCAAAGGTTGACATCATCCGATGGCGTCACCGGGCTGAGCAACTTGCCGACGCGGGACTATGTCAGTTTCCATGCATGGAAAGCACCCTCCAATTCCCACACGAAAAGCAGGCACAACCACAACATGTTCAACTGAGTAGATGGCCTAAAAAGCGGTGACACATTACATGTGAGCTTTAGGGATTGTTATAATGAGATGATATGATTGTATATGAAATTATGATGAGATTATGTTGGAATGATTGCCTCGATGGAAATCGACTATGGCAATGGTGCAAACAAATGGACCTTCCAAATTGACTAGTCTATCTTGCCCACCAAGTTGATCAGTTGCATAGTGGTGTGAAGCTATGGTGACTTTTCAGCACATTCCAACACTTCAGTAAACAACAACTCTCCGATTTTGGCAGAAAAAACAAAAGCACAAGAGCTGATAGATCTGGCGACAGATCACCAAACACTTCTAGGAGACTATGTGCAAGCACATGTGCGAGTGATCACATGTGATCACCACTTGTACAATAGCTATCCCAGTCAACCAAGTAGCCCAATATCTGTGATGAGCCTTGCTGATCACCGAGCCACACGAGGTTGGTCCAGAGGGTGGGCGCGGATGCTAAGCCTACGTCCAGCGGCCGCTCGGCATATGATGTTGGATAGGTTTATTGGCGTGGCTTCTGCCTATTAAAGCATGAGCTTACAGCATATGATAAACAATGATGACTCAGAAACCTACGGTTCAGAGACCTCTGGTTCATAAGCCCATGAAAATATCATCAGATCTAAGACAGCTCATTGAAGTGAATAGTATGTTGAGTACATTGACCTGCTTATTCGATCTCCATACGGAATGGCATAGTAGCATTCGTACGCACAAACCTAAAGCCTAAAGACATGTTTGATGTTGGGGGAGAACAAGTACTGTAAGGGGCTACTAGTGGGCGAGTCCAATCGCTGATGATCAATCATCCTGGGTAAAACTCAAGTAAGCGTGAAAAACACTTGAGAACACCCATTGCTTGATGGTTTTGCAACAAGAAGTGGTTGTTTTCCACGTCTACTATATGTTGGAGGCTTTCAACCCAGGGCAACAACGGTGTCTGACGCAGGGTGGCAACTTGAACGTGGTAGCCAACAGAACTGCCAAAGTGAAAAGTCATCACTAGATATAATTCTATAATCAAATAGCATGTGCATGAGTAAACTTTACATGTATATGGAAGGATGTATGTATGTATGCATGCATGAAAATCTAAATGTATGCAACAGACATGACGTTGATATTCTCTGCTGTGATATTCAGTAGTCCATTCTTGTTGGGCAATGGTTGCTGGCTTGATCGTGTGGCACAAAGCTCAAGCAGCTATAAGATTGCAAAAATATCAAAAACACATGATCAAAGCAAGTAGGAACGGCCACGAATCTTGCGATTTGAGCTGTAGCCACAAAATTGCATTGCGTGAGGGGACTCGATCTTGTCTAAGTTGGATTATCGCGGTGCAGTTATGTGCCATGTGGCCATACGCTTTGAGGTCGCACACATGCTGCATCCATTTTGGTCGTCCCTTGCCATCCACTAGAAAGCAATTACCGACACTCACCCCCTCCGTTGCTCCATAAGGGAAACCCGGGATTGAACAAAGTGAACAGCAATCAACAATACGAACTAACAAGTCCCCATAATCTGAACACATAAGCGAACAATGTAATCATTTGCGCCTGATTAGGCAAGGTCATGCTTGCATACCAGCCAAGGAATATCCAATGAATTCAACCAAAATCACCAAACAGGATCAAACAGGAACATGTTCATGTTGCTTATGCTTTGCTATGATTGCCTGTAAGAAGCCTTGGTAAAAGTTCACTTGTTGGTTACTTATCGTCACTATTGATCAATGTTGCTGTTATAATGACCATTTTGGTGGCTGAGTAGATGTATTGTCAATCCATCGAATCCTCAAAAATTTGCCAAAAACACTAAAAAATCTAAATTTGTGGCTGTGACATCCTGTAGCCCAGCCAGCATACTATCTATATATGTAAATACATACAGTAAATTACAGTAATATACTTATATTATCATGAGCAAACCAACCAGCCAAGAATCATGAAGCATGGTTGCCAACCATGACCACGGCTCGAAGCTGCAAGCTGCTGGTCCTGAAAGCCAAGAAGGGCCCAACGGATCATCTTTCCCACGGCCTGGTGAAGAATGGGCCATCGGTTGCAGCCTCTTTTGATGGTGACCAATCATGGCAAATAACGCATGGCAAATCACAAGAACCTTGGTAAAATCACTAATTATTGCTGATTAATTCTCAATAGTGCTGGATTACAACGGGTCATCTTACATAATAAAGGCTCAGCTTGGACAGGCTAAATACAAACAAACAGAAGCTGAAAAATGGAACTGTCCGGTTGGTGATATTTTAGAACGAGCCATTAACGAGGCAGCTGCTTGGAAGAAAAACAACTACCAATGGCAAGGATCAAAAGTAACACCAGAAATCTCCACCAGCATGGCTATGGGTCAATATTGATCAGCCAAACAATGGGGGAGTTCCACCAACAATTTCATAGGGAAAGCAATGGTTAATAGTGGGGGAACCCAGGGTACAGGGTTTTGACCCACGGCCACATGACAAAACACAACAGTGTTTGATTGCAAACCATGATGCTCGGCACTTAACAATATGCAGCGGCAGTCGGTTCCTCATTTTGAAGAACCTTCAGCTCGACATAGTTGAACCATAAATACTTGGTGACTTAAGTATCCATCTTAAACTATGGTTGACGATAACTAAGGTTAATGTTATGTGTCAGTATTGATATTATAGTTGGTCTCTGACCAACATAGTATGATATCATAATATTTGATGGGGTTCTCAAAATAGACCTCCCACATATCATCACGCTTGCTGCTTACGCGACATGTCACATTTCGTCACTCGTCGCTAGACTAAATCAAATCAACGATGGTCAGTCATGGTCTGATTAATCATTGGCGACAATGATTTCATCAGTGAATCACCTTCTACTCAATAATCACCAATCAACCATGATTAGTCACTCTTAGCCAAATTATCGATGATGAACCACTCAGAGTAATAATCACTCATATGATTAGTGACCATTGTAGTCATTACGAACATGGTCGCATTAACCATTGCAGCCGCTCGATGATTAACCATGGACATGACAAGACATTTCAAAATAAATGTCAACCATACAGTCATCAGCTGGAATGATTACCATTCATGTCAACTATGCGTTTGAATTCCTATTCAAAAGATATATTAATTACACACAATGCTAATATTTACATTTACTGTACTGATTCATCATAGTCACTACCATCTTCGTTCCTTACCGTTAACATGACCATGGGATTGCCTTAACCATTCCATGATTCATCATAAGCAATATCAATATTAACTGCTGGTGCTTAACCAATGATTACAATCAATATGAATAATTAATTAAGCTTAATCAAAGATTACCCAAGAACCATCTAATGATTCATCATTAAGCAATATTAAATTAACTAAACAATATTAAATATTAAATTATTTCTTACCATCTTCATTGCTGGTGCTGCGTCCCATTGACTTTGTCATCACCCACCCGGACGCGTTTAGCGGTGCGCCTCGGGCATCCAAGTGCCCACGGAGCGCTAGGGCCAACCTGCACCAGCATTGCTACAGACGACGTGAGATCTCAAGTGTGAGGTGTAGGGTTTCTACGTACCGTCACATACATACATTAGATACCTGTACATACCCCTGTAGGGTATACAGATGGATAGGTGTTGGCACCCTTGTGTATTTAATGTATTTGCATTGTGTATTCAAATCAAACATCTGTATTCGCAAACGAAGACGTAATTAGCTGGGGATACACGATCTTGAGGACATTTACACCCAGCGTTGGGCATGGAAAATTGAAGAATACATACTAACTTTCAACCAATAATCACAATTGAGCTCTCAATCATACGCAGCTAAAAAGCTGCTGGCACATGTGACTAGGGATCCACAAAATCCCGCCGTACGAAACCCATAGCACCCACAAAGCATCTTGTGCGCGTGCGTGTGTTGTTTACCAAAGGATGACTTTGAAAAGTGGTTGTTTCCACGTCTCTAGAGGGTGTTGCCACTGAAATTTTAGGTGTTGCATGAATCCAAAGGCCAACACATCTTCACCTCACGTGGGTTTATTTTATGATGACAGGAAGCGCTCAAGCCTCTTTGCAGGTACCAAACGAGCATTGAAACTGTTGCTTCGACTATTGGAAAAACCACAACCTTTGTAGATGCATAGTTTCTATGATATATGGAAAACTCTGAAGAAGGGTAAGTATTGAAAAGGCTGTGCTAGCACCACACAGTGTATGTGTGTGTGTGTTTAAAACCCGCCAAGCCTTATGTGTAACTCGGGAACCCCCCAAAAAAAAAACAGAAAAACACATGGTCTAAGCTGCAAAATGGCTGGGGCGCGGGGGGTTGATGCAAACTTGTCAAATTTGCAAATGAGCTCTCAATTTTTTCAAACCGCTTGCATTTGAAAAACATGATGGATGTTAAGTACTGTTGATGGTCATCATTGAAGTGATCCAATGAATTCAAGCGTCCATTGTGTCAGAATGCCCACGCCATGGTACTTGGCTGTGCAGTTGAGGTGGGTTTGAACTCCTACAAGGGTTGGTTAGGAACCAGCTACTGACTGGAAATAACCTGGCAATGGTACCTAACCAAAATGACGGCCCAACAAACATGTTTGGTACTCGGGCAACTCTGGAGTCGGGAGCGGTCCTCTTGGGATGCAAGAGGTCGATTTCCGTGGAACTTCGACCGTCCTGCCGCGCCATGGATCAACTGACAAGATTTTCGGATGTTGGCTTCATGATGGTCCCCACCATAGAGAAACTATAGTGGTAAATGATGGTTGGATGCTTAATGATACTTGGATGCTGGCCATTTCGTGGGCCCAACAGTGAGGTATAGACGCCAAGTGGCATCCCATTTGTTTTTGGCGAAAAATCTTGCGCCTTCAAAAGCGTTGAAGTAGCATGGGTAATCGTAGATCCACATGAACAACCACCCCCAGTCTACCTGCAATAGCTGATGGATGTACCATTCATATCCGTTAATTACTTACTTGGGCACAGCAATACATTGCTCGTAGCTTGGCCAATCTCTCCATCCGTGAGGTGATCATTGTTGACTGTTGGTATTGCAGATGTATCTATGTACCTAGTTGCGCACATATTAATCATATTACACATTGCGACTTCATGCACTGCCTGCAGTTTGCCTTTCACGCGACCCTTTCATTCATAGGTGGCAATGTTATGGTTCAGCCCACCCCTGGTGCGGATAGTGGTATGTCTGCAGCACGCAGGTGTGCATGGCGGCTGCAACAAATGCATTGGTATATGTGTGTGCGTGTGCCTCCGCGCGCACGTACGTTTGCGTCACCAAAGCAATTAGGACAAGGCCAGCATGAAGGAGACATGCTGAGTCCTGGGCTGTAGTGATGTGGAGCTGGACGGTGCCCCTTAGCGGTTGAAGGGGTGCAAGACCAGTGCTCCAAACTGCTCGATTTTGAATGAGTGTGGTGACTACCCAGTGCCTGGCCTACCCATCCACATGCAAGCCTTAGCAACAAGAATTCAATAATTTGTTAGTGATTTTGTTTTTTTTTTTTTTTTTTTTTTTCGAGGCGCCCAACGGCCAGTTGTGTGGCCATTCCCGCCAGAGATGGTGAGTATCATCGCTTCACTGATAGGTGTCCCATGGTGTTCCCATTAAACTGCCAATAGATATCACACCGTCGCCTGCCAGCCCCTTGTGTCGACCAACCAACGCCTGCCACAGCCGAGCTCCCAACGAGTAGCGGCAGTTGGGACATTGCACTGCGCTGGTTTCCTGCGGCCACATTGCTGCTGGGTAATAAAAACCCGTTGCAATTTCCGTGGCTTCTTACGGTGTCGCTGACATACGCTGACCAACAGAATGGCATCGACATGCCCCTATCCGAACCTGAACAACCACCACGTGGTGCAGAAAAAAAACGTCCTGATTTGAAAGTTTATCCTTAAACACATCCTTATCCCTAAATGTCATGGCCATATTCGGCCCAAAACATCCATGGCGGTTCAACAGCAATGTTTGGGCACGGACTGGCCTCTTATATAGTTCGAGGCAAGCTGCATTACATGCACCATATTTCATGGACCTCACCAACATGCAAATGCAAAAAAACACAGATGTTTGATGATGTTTGTGCGTGCTTGTGGGTCCAAATGTCCTCATGGTTTCCTTTGGTTATTCAAACTCTGCCCCTGCGGCAGCAGCAATGACCACTGCTTGCCTCTGTGCCGGGACGCAACCATTGGGTAAAGATCTCCGTCAGCGGCAGTTTCCCTGGCAGCAGCTGGGGGGAGGGCTGTGCAACCAGTGGTTGACAACGGCTCTTGTTGATACAGCAATTAAAAACTATTATTCAACATAATTATCACTAATTACATGTCTTTGGGACCATCATTAGCATCATCGCCATCATAGGCTTCTCCATGAGAAGCTTCCTGAAATCGGGGACGCCCCCAAGTCACTGTTTCCCTTGATAGACTGCTGGACTCCTGGGCCCAGGGTTCCCCCAATTGCAGACCCAGGTCCCGGCACCCGAGACCCGACTCGCAAACAATGGACATTAACTTATCTCATAGAAATTATGTGCCCCGTAAAGGAAGTAATTATATGGTGTGCAGCCTGATGGGTCAACAAATCTTACATTGCCACAAATAGAATGCAAAAAAGGTCAACAAAAAATAATACGATTGAACACTTGGTATGATATCCTGATATACCCGATGCTGCAAAACAAAAATGGCACCCATACCTGTAACTCTTACTGGTTTGCGTGTGCATGTGTTCATTTGTGATAGATACCATGCTGCACAAGAATAAAAGCGGGGACTTCGTGACTGGAAGATCTACGCCATAATTAAACATGCGTTCGTTGGCGATTTCCCAAGTGGCTTGCTGGGTGCGCTTAGGGCTCGTCAACGCTAGCCGTGAAATATGGGGATCTTGTGGGGGTGGATCTCCTCAAAATCGATGGCGCCAAATCCGGTAATCTCACATACGCTGACAGCACTGATCCGCCTTGGCAGCGAGAACATTGCCCACTGAAGACCAGCCTCAGGGATCAACGTCATCATCATCAACCGTTGTGTGCACTATACTGAACCGTTGGCTCACCATCATCATCATCATCATCATCATCATCACCATCACCATCACCATCACCATCACCATCACCATCACCATCACCATCACCATCATCATCATCATCACCATCATCATCATCATCATCATCATCATCATCATCATCATCATCATCATCATCATCATCATCATCATGGGAAACCCAACCATCATTATGAGTTCATAAATGTTCATAAAACAATGGTCATTTGATGAATCAAAGGAATGGGAATTTTGTCCGGCTTGAAGGCACAACAGGTCGAAATTCCCATATTTGGCCCCCGCCCAGTTGTCACAACCGAGCTTCGACAGAATTTGGGCTGGCAAAATGAACTGCCCAGAGTGCTTTCCTTTTTTTGGCAATTATCAACGTAGAATTGTTAGATCCATTTGCCATTTGCCAGCTGAAGAATTGTTAGATCCTGACAGATCCTGACATTGAAAACACAAAAAAGATACAACAATGATCAACAATGGATCCGTATTCCACCAAAACAACCCACACACCCCCATGTCGGCGCCCACCCTTTCTGGGGCTTCCTGCGTGGCCTTGGGGGCCCCGTCCACCAGATCTAACAGAACACGTGGGCGCGAACAGAGGTCCTGCCAAGTGCAGCGGATGTGACCATCAAACCATCATTAACCATCACAAATCATTGACTCATCATCAACTAACTAACCATGGTTGTTACCCATCACCCAACTAACTATCGGTTCATTTCATGTCCCAGAAATGATGGGAAAACCCTGCGTGGTAAAAGCTTTTCGGTAGATTTTCCCAATCAACCAACCCAGTGATCACAACATGGAGTGGTTCATGTGCTACATATGGGAACTGGACATAGCTGGAGCTGACCCTTGGAGCCCTCCCAGTCCTCCAGCAACAGGACATCGGCCTTCACGAGTTGCGAATCCACTTGTTAGAAGGCACTTGTTGTAGCCAAAGCCAAACCAACCTTCACATCCAAATTGATTGTAAGAATGTTTCATTGTTTTTCGTTTATAATTTATATTGTTTCTACACTGTGTAGGTTGATTTAAAACAATGGGAAAATATGGAACAATAACATCCACGCAGTGTCCGGTCATCACGTAGGGCAAGAGAAAATACTACTTGTTGTTGGAAGAGCATGGAAGTGCAAATATTCTCTCTACAAGTCAAGCTTGTCGGTTGCGATCTAATTTCAGGAATGGAAACAGGAGCTTCTACGAATTGAGGTTCTTCATTGACGAGCGTCAACCTGTGATGAATATTGGTCGGATTGGGCATCCATGATGAATTGGCAAACATGCCCATGCCTGCTTACAGTGGTTTGAACTTGGAATTTCAATCAGTTTTGGCAAGTACCTTCTGGTAGATTCAGCTGAAATTGGAAAATCAAAGAATCTGAAATGTTCATTCAGTAGATTCACCTTCTGGTAGGTTCACCTTCTGGTAGGTTCACCTTCTGGCCACTTTGACACCCTTTGATGTTGATCAATCACCCGGTTGATCAGTTGGGCCCCCAGTTGCAGAGCCACCGCAGCGGCCACCTCCTTCCTGGCACCAAAGGCTCTTCCCTGCGCATTCCTTGGGCAGGCATTGTCCGCACGAGAAATCATGCTGCGAAGGCATGGCCATCCAGAGGCATCCGCATCCATCCACCCCAGAAATTTCAAACTTGTGATGTAGAACTTTTGATGGGTAGATGACTAGGCCCTAAGTATCTTAGATGATCAATCATGTTTAGCTGGTGGGCCTCACAAGGGTCACTGCGAAGGGAGGAAAATGATTGATACATGCCCACATGACATCAGTGATATCCTGAATAAAAACATCTCAAAAAACTGCTATAATTTCAGAGGCACATGAACCATTGATATGCCTGCAGCCACCCGCATGTTGGCTGACAGTTTCTCCGGATTGTTAACAGGATCTAGTAAATCAGTATTAATGACAATGATGATCTAGTAAGTCAGTATTAATGACAACGATGACCGACTTACTGATCTAGTAAATCAGTATTGATAACATTAATGATTGTTCTGGATGATTTCTTCGTTTGTGCTGTCGTGAGGTATGAAAAGCGGCAAAAGTGTCGTAGGATGGGACCAGGATGGACCAATATGCCACAGGGCGCCTGCGAGGCCCGGCCCCTCAACTCGGCCCCCCACCGGTGGCCGATGGGCAAAGTGGTCGCTTCACCTTCGGAAGGTGGGTTGCCACGACAGGTCACCATAACTCAGCTATAGATTTTTCATTTTCTCAGAGTGAAGACTCCTTTCATAAAATGAGATCAGAGTCACGATGGATGCTTACATACGTTTTTTCGCCCAAGCAGATTTATCTGTATGTGGTTCTTACTCCGTTCAAATGGGTGCATGCATGAGCCGCAGGATTTTGTCTTTGTCTCCGGGCTTGTGTTCCTCCCTGTCTCCTGCTTGCTGATGCTTTGGGCCGCATGATGCCAGACTTGTTCCCCTTTGTCTCTCCCTTGTCTCTCAGTTGTCACTTTAGGTCACGTGCCAGACTTTTCTCCCATTTGTCTGCCACTCCTCGTCCACGTGTCCAATCCTATTCTGCTGGGATATGACTTGCACAATAACCAACATGATGATTGTTAGTTTCCAACTTGGCATTGCAACAACCTGTTTGGGGCCTACGCTGGAAGAATTTTTGCACATGTACAACACGTGTACCCGCATGCCTTTCATGTGTCTGCGTGTGTTTGTGTGTGGTGTGAGTACAAAAGTAGCATTAAAACATAGTAAGCACATGCAGTACGCAGCATCATGCTGTATCTATCTCTAATCATCATTTGTGATATTTGTGTCTTATCTGACAGTACTGAAACCACTTGCTTGATGGGAATGTGAGAGAAACAAAACTTGACCAAAGCAGCAACGACAACCAACAAAAAATAAAAGGCTCAATCAATAATGGCTCAAGCAAATCAAGGACATCCGGGCTGATTTGTTTTCTCAGCTTCATTTAGCATTTGGTGGGTCATTGATGTGCATGCGGATCAACACAGCAAAACGTATGAAATTGATATGGACAGCAAAAACAACTTCACTATTTCCATACTGCTCGGATCTTCTTCGGGTGTTCATCAGCTTTGCAGGGTTGTGACGTACCACCTTTTGACATACAACCGCCAATCAGAGGACCGACCTCTGCCTGTTGAGATTGGGCTTGTTGAAAATGGCTGTTGCGATATCCCACGCAAAAAGTCACCAACCCTGTAATTAACAATCTTGCTCACATGGCTGTGGTTCTCAAAACCCTTCTGATAGGTTTGCCATGCTTCGTCAACATTCTAAAAGAGGAGAAAAACAAGGTAATACAACTTGACATTCTTCTTCTTCTCTCCGGGCTTGGTTTGACAACCGCTTCAGCGAAGCGCCCGACACTTGACATACCCAAAGGTCAAATTCATCATACCCTGAGCTGCCCGGCTTTTCTTTGAAATTGCTATGGTGGGTTTCCTCTCTCTCCCTCTCTCTCTCTCTCTCCATCTCCACCGCTGTCGCCCCCCCCCGGAATTGCACATCGCAGCACCCTGCCTCTATTGCGAACCTCCTGCACCTGACATCCAAACATATCCAAACTACATGGCGAAGGGAAGTCTCAGCTGGTTGAGCTGACAACACGCCGACAAGCGCCTGATATGTAAGCCGTTTTCCAAGTCTTGCTCATGGGACAACCGGAAAGGAATCCACTGGAATCCCCAGGATTTACAGAAGAAAAAGGGTCTGGTTGGTGGTTTCAACCCCTATGAAAAATATCAGTCGACCAACCATTTGTTGATAATTACCAGGACAAAAATGTGCTTTTTTCAAACCACCAACCAGGGGTTTTCAAAGTACCGCCCAGATCGACGTCCAGCGTTGCTGCAAGTTCCTTCCTCCAACAATGTCAAATCCCTTCTTGCCACATCGAAAAAGTTCTTCACATCAGCTAGGAGATCTTACAAATTCTGACAATGATACCAAAACAAACATCAAACACAGAGTCCAAACACCCTCACCGCTGGCTATGCACTTACCGTTGTTGACTCTGATTGTCATTGGCCGCAGCATGAGCCGAGACAAATTGTACACACACACACACACAAAATGAGAAATCAAATCACGATCATGAAACCCTTGCAAGCTGTATATGCATGACCAGTTTCATGACCTCTGTAAGGTCCCATTTCCCATCGATACTGTATTCCACATATATTTCCAGATATTTCCATAAGCATATTTCTATCAACCGGGGCACATGGGACCCCAGCTGTGCCTTGGGACCCTGTGGATCGCCATGGTCTGAAGCCTCAGCTACACGGGTTCAGCAAATTGCCATTTTGTCTGACCAGTGTAGGATCAACAAACCAAAAAAGGCGTGCAAATGTAGGATAGTTTATCTTGTGGAATATTACTTGTAGAATATTATGATGGCACATATCTATGGGAATATTTCATATTGATCAATGAACTAGAATCTATATGAATCTATCACATAAATATGCATAGATTAAAGCAGTCTCAAAGGTGTCCATGTTTGCGTTTTTGGCGACCAACACGTCGTTGGTCAAGAAAACTTCCATAATGCACCTGCAGCCAGAACTTCTCTCGCCTTAAGCATCAACCCTAGTGGCACGGCGAGCGAGCGAACAAACTGCAATTCCCTTAAGGCCCCTGTTGCAGAAGGAACTTCCACGCCGACTCCCAAACGACATCCGAAACCGCTTGGCGGATCAACAAGTCTCCGGACGCACAACTGGATGAAGCGTTCGAAGAACACAGAGGTGCTTTGCGGATGAGTGGCCACCTGAGACTCGAGACTTCTTGAGAAGACGGATGGTGGCCACAATGGCTTTGGAGATGCTGGGGGTCTCTGACTTTGATCCTGCAAGGCATTCTGTGGGAAGCAAATTCTGGGTCAACAAGCCACTAAGATCATAATCACAATTTGGGGAGCTGAATCGGGCAGTCTTTTTCGATTTGCACCTTCCAATCTCCAATCAGTGCCATGATTTGGCTGAACATCTGAGAAGTGCCTCCATCCACAACCAGCCGTGTAGGCAATAAGAACATCCCAATGCATCTTGCTGAAACATCAAGCTACCATCCAAACGTGGCATATTTGAGCTTGGGTGAATTTGATGTGGTAAATATGGCAAGTAAATGGGTGAACCCGGCCAAATGAGGCTGCCACCCACCTGCCCACACTTTTTTCCGCATGGGAGGGTGAGCGTTTGCGCCATGAGGGTAAAAGCATCCTTGGCTTTCGTCAAACATCAATCTATCATCTGCCTGCTGCAGATGCCCCGTCTAAAGAGAATTTCCAATGAAGCATCATATGACGACTATGCGCCATTTGCCTGACAACACGGGGCTTCTGGCCCTGAGTGCCATTTCACAATCACACCGTTGGCAATGTGCTTTTGTACGTTAGCAGCGCGCCATTGCTTTTCAGTGCCATCCCTGGCGGGAGTAAGCGAGAAGTTCTGATTGTGGCAACAAGTTGCCATGAATTGACAGCTAGGGAAGGGCCCCACCATGAAGTGCCACAGTTGCTGTTCCATGTCATCTGCGCCCAGATAGGGCGAAGGGAAGGCCCCCACCATCCTCAGGGCATTCTGAAGACTGCGACTCGCATGACTCGAAGATACTCGAAGCAATGTGCTTAGTCAAACGACATCCTGACAGCACTGTTCCAAACTTAGATCAAAAAATCAACTGCAAATTATTTAGCTGTGTCCAAAAGCCATCATGGAACTTGGAGCTATCAATGTAGGTTTAGCCTTGGAAACCCAATGGGTTGGGGAGAACTGCACATCTGTGGCTTCCATGACTGCTGCTCCAGCGTCTTCTGCTCTGGCCACGGCCTCCTTCACCTCCTCAATGACCAACCTGTGCTGCAGGTGAACGCGTCAGCCCTGCCCAACTGCTTGGGTGGCCACCCCCGGGCGCCTCACGGCACGTTTGGCGCTCAAACGGTACCGCACGGCTAAGCTGCGACAGCCCTTGGCAGATGCCAGTTGCTTGGTGTCTTCCTGGCAGCCAAGCAGCATCAAGAAGTCCAGCCACTCTATTGCTGCTGCTCTTTGTCCACGCAATATCCCATCCTATTCCATCCTCTTCCCTTCTCTTTGTTGCCCACAGCTTTGCGTGGGCTATGATCTTTGCATGATCATGTCATTCATTCTTAGAAATCTTTGAATGCTTCAGTTCCAATGGGTTGCATGGACTATTCCACGCACAAGTCCAAACCGGCAAGGGACGGGCTGCCACTGGCGTTGCATGAAGGTCCTACGGTTCGGTATCCTCTTTCAGTGGTTGGTACCTTGGGATTCCACCCTACCCTGACATGCCCCAACCCTCAACCCTGAGACGCCCCAAGGCTGGTTTCAGCTCTAACGTTGGTGGTTTGGAACGCCCTGGGAGGCGCAGCCCAGCGCGAATCTCACGGTCGCAGTCGTCAGCTATTGCGCCTTGAGCGAGGTGGGGAACTCTCCACGGCTGCTGCGCAAAAGTTTCAGCAGCTCTTCCAAGCATCGCAACTTTCGACGACCTGGGGAGGTCACCAACAACTGGGATTTTTTGAGTGACACAGGGAGGGATAATTACCAGTAACTATATATAGCTACCATACAGCGACCAACCAACAAGCAAACAACCAGCCAGCCAACCAGCCAACCTGTGAGGTTCACAAACTCCTCAACTTCCAGCTCCTCTTTGGCCAGAATCAATGCTGCCGACAAAAAGTTCTCATCGATCATTGCCTGGCATGGCGGCACTGGCTGTGACATCCCCAGCTGCTAGAATAGTTTTCTGCAAATAAAACCATCTCATCAAGAAACGGAATGAACAACTTGACATTTCGATTTGATCACCCGGGTGCCCTACACATCCTGTATCTGTGACACCAAAAAATCTGTGCCATTGGTGCCTACAAGTTGGGCAACCCTCCATGGGCCATTTCCCATCGGAATGCTGGCCTTCAAATCATCCAACCTGGTCCCAGGTTTGGAGGGCTGGACCGTGACCCTTTCAAGCCGGAAATGTGTTCCTGCAAGGGTTGGAGACTTCATTAATGTTGCTATGCTATGTTGTAGACCAATGCCATACAAAACAAATTGTTGATGGTCGATTGGATGGTTCATTGAAGTTTGGTGCACGTACAAAATTTAAGCCAAACACAGACCCGATGGAAAGAACTAATGCACTGGAAGCGTTTATTTTTTGCCGTACTAAAACGCTTCTGGATGGTCCAATCCCGTCGTCAACCTACAACATTCAGCCTGTTCCTGATGATTGATTAACCATGCGGAACAAATGAACATGCAAACATCCAAACATAAAAACATCAAACATATCCACTATAAACATCATAAACAATTACAACACACGGAAAACACACCTTCTGGATGACTACTTCTCCCAAAAGACGTCTAAAAAAAAAACAACATATTATATCAAACTCATTTTTTTGCTGAGGCACTTTCTCCATCCCAATTTTCTTTGAGCGCCCTCCCAACCCACCTGGTTCCATCCTGCCCTTCGTATCGGGCCCAGGGTTTCAGCGTCCCCGGCAGCAGCACGTCGCCCGGAAGGCGCCCCGGGCGCGCCGCCCGCA
>VSDK01027954.1:296216-359377 GCA_009767595.1 Symbiodinium kawagutii | reverse complement strand
CGGAAGAGAACTGGAAGGCGTCGGAGATGGAGCCCCCCGTGGCCCCCATGGAGCTTTGCCGCCCACCACCACAGTTGGGGTCGCACTGCTGGAGTTTCTCCTCGAGGTCAGATATCCGACTGTTCAAGACCACAAAGTTGCGATCTAAGACCTGCAGCGTCAACATGACCAGTGAGCCCAAAGATTCATCGGAAAAGAGCTATCAACTCAGCCAGTGAGGATGAGTCAACCAGTTTTCAGCTGACCAGTTAGTGAGAGTGGAAACACCAGGGACCAACTGCACCTGAATGAGGTCCTGCTGTTGTTGCATCACGTGCATCAGGTTGTACTTGATGAATCGTGGCGCTGTCTTTGAATCGTGCACCTCAGCCCGGTAACCAGGAGGGAATAGCCACGTGGGTTGACCAACAATACCGCTCAAAGCCATGGGTTGTCCAAGGCGGACATCAATTCTCCATATTTCCAACATGGGAGAATGAGGAAAACAAAGGGAAAGCAGTATAATTTATAATGAGAAGAACGATTGTCAATTTGCCGATGTCATTTACAAGATGTTCTTAAACAACTCATGAGGAGTATTCAGCCAGAGCCTGGTAGTTCCCATTTGCTGCAAGACCTGGCAAAACCTCCACCAATGGGCAGGCTCAGCTTGGACAGCGACCAATTGAGCATTATTCAGTGGACCCTGTGCCTCCGCTTCGGATGTTACTCGGATATCTTCCCATATTGGGGTGAAACAAGTCCCCCGAATCAAGCACTACAAGTGCAACATCCAAACTCAAAACAGAATAAGTCAACTAACACTTGTGGGGACCTGTTCTGTCGTTGAAGTGAAATGGTGCATGCGCCATATTGCAAGCTGATTGACATCAATCTTCATCCGAGCCTGTACCTCACGGTCATTGGGTTCATCAACATGGGTGATCCATATGATTGTGTGTAGCTCCATGCGCGCCACATCGTCCTTCATCACAGTAAATCATCACCAACGCTTGTTAATCAAGATTTGCTATCATCATGAACCATCGTTCGCACTGATTGATCATCATAATAATGAATCATTGTACCAGCCATCATTCACCATTAGTTACCCATCAAATAACTACCAACTACCCATCAAGCAACCATAACCACCATAAGCCATGCACTGACCATCGATAAAGCACCAATGACCACACATGAAACATAAATGATTGTAAACCTTCAGACCCTATTAGCGACTTTGCCGCTCGGCAAGTGGCCCATCTGCTTAAGGGCACGATAAACTCCTCGCACTCTATGGAGCCGCTTCCTGGATACAGCAGTTGGTGATCAACCATAGGAAATCATTACACATCACAGGGAATCATTGCCAATCAAGCAATCAATCAATCAATCAATCAGTGAATCAATCAACCAGTGAATCAATCCACAAGTGAATCAATCAACCAGTGAATCAATCAACAAGTGAATCAATCAATCAATCAATCAATCAATCAATCAATCAATCAATCAATCAATCAATCAATCAATCAATAAATCAACCAATAAATCAAGCCATCAGTCAATCAATCAATCAATCAATCAATCAATCAATCAAGCCATCAGTCAATCAATCAATCAATCAATCAAGCAATCAATCAATCAATCAATCAATCAAGCCATCAGTCAATCAATCAATCAATCAATCAAGCAATCAATCAATCAATCAATCAGTCAACCAATCAAGCCAGCAATCATTCAATGAATCGCTCCCATACAGAATCATTGCCAATCGTTACACCCTTCTCCCAAATGAATCATTTCCCAACATTTGGCAAGCTGCTTATCTCAGCTTGGACCAGCATGGGAATGCCTGTGGTAATAATGAATCATTTGAACACCTCAAATCTCCTGATCCTGTGCCAAAGCCATTCCCAAATAAACAACTTCTAAAGTGGGCTGAATCGAAACCTAAAGATTTTCTATAGGCCTTCTTCTCCTTCCATCTACCCGCGTGTAGCTCATGTTTTGTAGCATGCCTTTGACAATCAAACAAGGGGAAACCAACTGTTCCAGGAATCTGAGGTCCACCATCCTGAGTCCAGACTTTGTTAGTGCAAGGTCTCCAATGGCGCTCCGAATTTCTTGTGGCTTGAATGAAGCTGCTGGGCAATCGGCCAGACTCACAATTTCAAGCTAAACTACCACATGAATTGAATTACTTTTTCTCCAGACGATCAAAACCGTTCAAATCGCCGTTTTAGAATGATTCATTGATGCTGTGCCAACCATGAGGTGAATGCCAGAAAGGGAATTGAAGTAGCCCGCGAGCGCAAACACACCCCAAGCCAATGAAAAATCTCCGAGTAAAGCCACCCAAAGCACTCAGATTCTTTCCTGGACACGGGGGTGACTTGTTAAGAAGCCAGGAGCCGCTGCTGGACAAATGGGGAAATGACACCTGAAACCAGCTGCATGATGCTTAGCATTCCTTGCAGCCGTGAAGCAACAACCAGCAACACCCAACAGCTATCTCACTGGGTTGGTTGATGGTACAAAGGTTTCCCAGGTCAATTTTCCCAGGGAATCCCAGACCCATGATCTATGGCCCCTCGGGTTTAATAATTCGCCCAGGTTCCGTCGACATCGATCATTTCGAAGAGCTGCTGCAAGTCCACCTGACAATGCGGCTCAGAAAACAGTTGATTTGTGGTGTTCTCTCTCTCCAGCGCCATCTCCCAGTGGTGTTGGACAAATGCCATTTATTTCCTTCATCATGTTGCATGTGTTTCTACTGCGTGCTTGGTCATTGCTCAATGTCAAAGTTTTCCTTTTTTACCTTGACACCAAGAAGTTCCGTTGAGGTCTCACCAAGTGGTACCACCTGGTCAGGTGAACCCCTCCCCCAGTGGTTGGTTCCCCCTGGTATCCGCCACCTCATCAATGTCCATGACTCTCAAGCGCGACTGGAACTCGGCATCGGTCCTGGCTCCAGCCATGATGTCCTCCAGTGTCAACAGGCCTGGCCCAGCGAAGGCTGCCCCGCACCCCCCGGCACAGCCCCTTAGGCAACCTGCAGGGAACCCATAGATGTGAACGGCTGATGGCATTGGAGAGCACATATGTACACACAAATTGATACACATCTCACATCTGTCTATGCATTTTGGAACAGCGATCTTTGCCAACTTTCCAATTTCACACTGAGAATTCTTGGTTTTGGCGCTTGCCCCCGGACTAAGAATGTCCCAGTTCTATCTGCTGTCTGATGGTCACCAGCTAGTCGTGGACCACACTATGTTACATGTGTTTTAGGGATCAAAATACTATTCAAAAAACAACGGAGGCCCGTACTCAACAACAAGACCGAACCAAACAAAGAGCAAAAAAGAAGGGAAAAAGTATCTAGCTACGGATTGCTGGCAATATGGGGGCAACACACAATAGCATTCAATATCAAATCAAACCCTCAGTATGCTATCCAGGGGTCATCGGTCATCATGGACCCATCACTCGCATTCAATCAACGATCATGGATCGTGAGCCACCATAAATGTCGTGAACCATCATCATAAGCCAATGTTCATCCACCATTTCAAGAAGTACTGACCATCACGATGCCAATTTCCAGTCTGCCAGAATGGCGGCATCCTGGGAAGCGTTGGCGGCAGTACTAGTGGACTCATGCGGACACACCATATGATACAAACAGCCCACGACAGCCCCAACATGGCCGAACTGGGTACATCATTTCTCTGGTACCGTACTTGTTTTGGACATAACTAGGTTGTTTTCGTTCATGAAGTGCAGAACCATGCTTGCAGCTTTTTTTTGGGCTTTACTGGTACGCATAATTCTGCCATACCCATAATTATGCCAAGACCCGCTCAAAGTTGTGATTGCGTAAGGATTCACCAAATGCCATAGTCACTTTCAAATAGCGAGGTGATGCAGAACATCTCAGAACCTAGTGCTGCATCAATAGGCAATTTCAGCACGTTCAGCAGCTGAAAGCAGCATGTTTGGCAGCTGCTCTGCACCTTTGTTCTCGACATCAATGCGGTTAAAGATTTTTTGCAGAAACTTCTTGTCCATTTCTTCCACATGTTGCATCTCCTCCGCCAAGTTCATGACGTCGCCTCGCAAAAGTGCTTGTAATTTGTAAAGGGAAGTCTGAGAATGATCCATTGCAAATTGCATCAAAACTGTGGAAAAAACTTAGAGATCTTGTGCAACCATCCCGGGGGTTGTGCCAAAGGACTCTTGGAATGTGCCTGCAGCTCTCCTTTTTTTCCATATCTTTTCATTACTTTTCTGTTCGTCTGTCAGCTCCACGGTCAAATTTAAACAGGCCGACGCACACTGACACACACACACACACACAAACACACACGGAGAAACAAACCTCAAGTTCAGGTCCAGTCATTCGAATCAACGTGCTCAACATCCCCACCCTATGCGTCATCGATAAAGCAACAATTTCTATCCGCTTCGTCCGTGTCAATCCTTCGGTGGAGTAAAGCATGTTTGAAAACTTGCCAGGCAAGCAAGGACCTATGACCAATTACTGCAAATGCACGTGGCCTCAAAACCTTTGAGTATCTGGAAGAGACCGGCCAATGCTCCACTGGTACAAGTATATATTTGTTTATCAGGGTTGTTTTTTGAGAACGAAGGCTTAAGGCCCAACGACCCAGCGATGAATACAAATACAAATCGCCAAACCTCGCCCATAGATGTCCGTAGTCAATCTAAAAGCATGCTCATGCGCACACATTTATGAAATGTACCGCACAGAATCTTTTCCAAGGGGACACATGCAAAGGCAAAAACCGTCGCAAAAACGCGGTGTCAAAAAAAGTTTTGCTTCGCCGATCCTTACGCTGGAAAACAAACACTTTATTGGAAACTCCCGGTGGAATGAGGAACACAAATCATAGTGAATCTGCGTCGCCAGTCCCCGCTCATCAAACAAAATGTCCAAAGGGGGCCCTAAGTGACTGCATGCAGTTTCTGATGCGGCGTTTGATGCAGTCATGTTGTGGGGAGGAGAACAAATGAGAACAAAACTGGTGATGCTTTCCTGTTCCTCTTTCTGTCTGTCTCCCTCTCTCTCTCTCTCTCTGTCTCTTTCTTTTTCCCGGGTGCCAAGGCTGGTCAAATGCAAAATTGTACAATTGTGAATTTTACAGAATGCAGCATGTGAACTGTTCAAGATTGGACGTCGATCAGCCAGTGGGATACACAAATTACTCTATATATCCCCTATGGCCCTAGGGCCATCAAATCGATTTGGCAACCTTCGGGTTGTGAAAAAAAATGAACTTTGCAAAGTCCAGAATCTTTCTCGAACTTCTGCGAACGTGTCCACAACGACCTGCAACAGTCGGCGCTGTAACATTTTGTGTCTCATGGCGTGACCGTGAGTACACTTGCAAAACAATATGACACCATGAAATTGGTGAATCGGCTATGCCTGCATGTGTGCGCATGCAGATTCAAAAAACATGATCACCCGCAAAACATTATGCCCAGCATCTTCAGAAAACATGTTGTCCGCACCCCGGATGTTTGCTTACCCTCAACAAGACACATGAACCCAGTCGCACAGTCACGGCATCAGGGCAGAGACAGTGCTGCTGTGGGAGGAGGGACGGAAGTGTGGCTGTCGGTAAACTATATGTCGCATGATCGATGTCAAGATGGGGATAATGTGTTTGATGAAACCAGAATCATCAATCATCAAATGTCCCAGCCCCGCCAAACTATATGTTATGACCTATGCCAATGGGGATGATGTGTTTGATGAAATCAAAATCATCAATCATCAAATGCCCCAGCCCAGCCAAACTATATGATTCATGATCTATGTCAAGATGGAGATGATGTGTTTGAGGAAATTGCCAACTGTGTAACAGTGGCAACGGATTGGGAAAGCAACCGCACAAGCAGGCGCTGAACGAGGGCTGTGAATCTTTTCACCGGATGCGCCCCCTGAGCCGTCCGTGGCTCTTCGTGTGTCCGCAAATGGGTGGCAACATGTCGACATGAGGTCAATCACTGTGCTGGTGCTTGCTAGAAGGATTACTCTTTCCACACACCCCAAAATTATAGTTGACCTCATGGTCTTGTAGATGGTACTCACCGCTCTCCAAAAGCTCTATGAGCGGAGCTCGGTTGCCACTACGCTTGGTTAAGCAGTCCATGAACATGCGTGGATGAGGAACCCATTTGATCATAGCTCCATTCTCCTGCATGGACTGCCTAATTACTTGCATCTCTATGGCCGTTCGCTTGTCATCAGTGCATCCTATGGTGTCCTTCACCAAGTGGTCATAGAGAGACTTGGCATCTACTATACAGAGACTTCTACGGAGGCGCGGATCACTGTCATCTCGTGCCAAGGCAAAAGCACGTTGCTTCTTGATCTCTGTCTCCCAGCTCCGAAGATCAAAGGCTTCAGTCGTCAGCTCTTGGAAGACAGTGATACTCCATGTCAGCTCATTCAGGCCCTAGGCAAGACTTTGGGACTCTGCAGCCAAAGTTGAATTCACGATTCGACGCATCTTTCCGGACTTCCAATGCAACAGGTTGGTCATGCCCCTGCCTTCACTGAGCAGCTTCTCATCCGCACAGATGATTCCATAGGCACCCTGCGAACATCGTCCTTCAGCATTGGCATACGAGGCATCTGTGGCAACGCCCCACACCATCTTCTCTGGCTTGATGGGTTGAATCTTCAACGTGAGGCCTGATTTCTGCTTGACATCACGAATGGCCTTGTTGAGGTCCAGGATGTCTTGGATTTTCATGTGATTCAATGTACTTGCAATCAAACTTGCTATAGCAGCACAATCTGGCCTTCCTTCTTTGGCAAGCCAAGCGATTGCCCCGATCACAGCTCGGGCATCTGCTCTTTCCACATCCGTAGCATCGGACTCCTTCTCCTTGGCTCTTCCCACTTCTAAACGCACTTCTCGCAAGCGTTCCTCCACAAACTTCTGCATATCTATCAAGAAGGTTCCCTCCTTGGTCATTCTCAATCTGCGGCCGTTAAATCCCACACCTTGAGGTTCATCTGCAAGGTACTTGAACTTCCCAAACTTGAATCGTTTCTGCAGCTCTTCCATCTTCGCAAAATGGTAATCATCCCCTAGAGTCAACAGATCATCAATCTCAATGACCACAATTCCACGCAAGCGACCCTCTGAGAAAAGGTACATGGATCCATCCTTGACTGCACATAGCCAAGCATCTGCAATGCCTGCACCAAGGTCTTTCGCCAATGAGCTGGAGCATCGCCTAGCCCATAAGCTCCTGCCAGGATCTCGATGAGCTGGCCAGCACTTAGACCAGGTAGTCCTCCTCGAGGTTGGCGACAGAAAAGTCGTCCCTGTGGTCTCAAAAGGGGAAGCGACTGCATGAAAGCGTTCTTCAGGTCTCCCACTGCAGCTTTGAATCCTAAGCTGCTTGCAGCTTGCAAGACAATCGAGATGATTGCAGTTGAAGCAGTAGGCGCATACCTATCCAGACTAAGTAGGTCTGGGTCCGTGTCCCCTCTGACACACCATCTCGACTTCATTGTGGATGGCTCTCCTGGCAGCTCTGCTGGCTTCCAACGACGAACAATCCGCGAAGGTAGAATGCGGTCCGTGGCTTGAGCTTCCCGCAACTGCTTCTCCACTTCCATTGATTCCTCAATGCTCAAAGTCTTCACCGCATCTGTGGAAGACACCTTCGCCAACTCCTCACCATCAGCAATCCTCCGCTTGGACCAGTCCTCTGCAGGGATGTCCCTCTCATGAACCTCATCTCCTCCTCTGTTGGCTAACAAGTTCCACTTGAACTTTCCTCTGTCTACATCTTTCTTCAGCTTGAACTCCGTGAAGCCTGTCCAATAGCGCTTGGGTCCCTCATGCATTTCTCCTCCTCTCCAGTTGTCTTTCTTGACACGTTGAGTGTCATCTTCAAAGGTCTGATAGGTGGTAGCTTCAGACTTGAGAAATTTGGTGGGAATTGGACATCCTCGCTTGTCTTGCGGGGTGAAGCGGCCTTTTCTGGGAAGACGATGAACTCTCCACAAGGATCCCGTCTCTTCTGCTAGGATCCATTGGTCACTAATCTCTTCGTTCTCTCTAAAATCTTCTTCCTTCTCATCCTCAATCATCCAAAGGGTGGATCCTGGATAAGGGTGGAATCGACGTTGCTCCAACTGCAGCCGGCTTGGCTTGTAGTGAATACCCTCCCGTCCGGCGTCCTCACTGCCGTGCGGGATGGCTCCACTCTCACCCTGAGCTTCCTGATCCTCAACCTCCACATCTTCTTGAGTCGGATTACCTGAAGACAAAGAAGAAGATGATGAGGACGATGAAGTGGGAGTCGGAGGGATAGGAACATCCTGTCCACCACTCCTTGGTTCAGCTATTTCCTCGGCATCCTCCTGGTCCAACCTTCTTCTTTGAACGGGTGGTTCTTGTATCTCCTCATCTTCGCCTGCTTCATCCTCATCCTCTGGAAGACTCCAATTAGAGATGTCTTTGAAGCCTCTTTTGCTGCCTTTCCTCTTCAGCTGCTCCTGAAGCTCTTTGAATTCATCCTTCAGCAAACCATATGCATCCTCTTCTTCCGGGGTTGCACTCCTCACCTGCTCCTTCGCGCACTTCCACATCTCACCTCGCATAGAGATCCACACATTGGCCCCCTCACTCATCACCACGGTTCCTGGGCCAACCCACTTGGCAATGCGAGATTCTCGGGACTCCCCTGACCCCTTCCTTGGCAATGGTTTCCTGTACACGAAGACAATTTCTCCAGGATGAAAATCACGCATCACTCGAGGTCTTCCTTTCTCTGCACGCTTGATCGTCTCAACCGAGGTTTGCTTCAGAAAAGCTTCCTGCGCCGCTTCTTTGATAGCCATCAGTCTTCCAACTTCGGACCCAGCAGCAGACCTCAAAGTGGCAGCATCGAAGACATCATCGCTGGCTAGAATTCCTGGAATCCTCACATTCATACCGATCTGCCGCTGCGAAGGCGAAAAGCCGCTTCTGTTGAAGAGGCGGTTCTTTGCGGATTCAACCTCATACACGCATGTCACCCACTCCTCATAGTTGGTGGGAGTCACTTGATCCACCACCTTCTCAAGCATCTTCTTGGCCAAGCCTCCATGTCTCTCTGTGCGTCCTTGCTGCCATGGACTCCGGGCACCTATAGTCCTGACCACTGCTCCTCCTTCGTTCACTCTCTTGCTGAACTCGCCAAGGAATTCTCGGCCTTGATCCATAACTATCAGCTCTGGCATTCCAAAGATTCGAACCCAACTTCGCATAAAACTTTGCCAGATCTTTTCCGAGATCTTCCCGGTAAGTGGCTCTAAGGATTGATAGCACGTAGCCCAGTCAACCACATTCAACACAGGGATGGTGACCCTTGGGTCGGGGTCCCGGCATGTAGACCACGTCAACTCCTATCACTTTGCCGGCCTCGAAGTGCTTGGGAACACTGGATGGACGTGCTGCTTTGGGCTGCTTGTGAGCATCGCACAAGTCGCACTTGAAGTGGTCCTTCACATACTTTACAACCTCCTCTCGGGCTTTAGCCATGCGCAATGCTCGAACAAAGCTCTCTGTGGTGGGGTGGCCAAGATTCTTGTGCAGCTGAATGATCTTGCGACGATCTGCCTGAGAAATTCCTCTAGCGACACCTCCTCCTCTTGGTTCTTCATCATCAGATTCCTGATCCTCCTCTGGCACGACATGTGCTTCAACTCCTCTATCCTGCTCAACCTCCTCATCTAGCTCTTCTTCCAAGTCGCCAACATAAACATGCATCAATCCTTCTTCATGCAGATCCTCCTTGAGCCCCTTGACAACTTCCTTGCACAACTTCTCTGGGTACTTCTCCGCAAGGTGAGCCTCTCCATTCATGAGGGGCACATGCGAGTGACCTCCTGAGCATCGTTGGGACAGCCTCCTTGCCATGTTCTTGCCATTGATCATGAAGTCCGTGGGTTTTCTGCTGAGTCCTTGACCCACATCGAGGCCGAACTGGCATTGATCTGCACGAACTCGAAGCACGCCTGGAAGTTGAAGAGCCCTTTGAACGCAAGCCTCATCCCATGCCTTGGATGGTGATGGGTGTTCGAAGAAGGCATTCTTGCCTCGGCGGACTTGCCACTCGAAAACCTCCATGGCGAAGTTCAGGCATTGTAAACCATGTCCCACCAGAACCATAACGCGTTCTGTCTCCATCTTTGGGAAATTGAGGTTTTGGAGAGGGGAGAATGGTCCACATGGAGGACATACGATCACCAAGTCGGGATCCTCCAACTTGAGCTGGTGCCAACAGCGTTGTTGATCTCTTCTCGTCCTCAAATGGAAACCATTCTTCAAATCAAAGCATGAACCAGCCTTCAATCCCATCCTCTGCGCAGTGCTGGAGATTCTTGGTTCCGAGAGACTTCAGAAACGGTGATATCCTTCATAGCTCTTTGCAGCCTCTTCCTCGTTCCCTTCTTCATCACACCGTAGCTTCTGTTCTCCTCCTCATGGTCACCCTCTGGACCATCTTCAGCCAGTGCAATCACTGCACCCTTGGCTGGCATCTGAACTGGCAAAATGCCGGTGTGAAACGCCCATGCATCCAAATTCTCCTCAAAGACACAAAACTTCGCTTGAGTCTTCCTTTCCTCTTCAGGCTTATAGCGGTCTTCTATCTGCATCTTCGCAAGCGTATTCCATGCAGCTTCATTCTCAACCTCAATGGCCCAGGGGGCGTCTATTGCCCCTCTGTCTGCTGCGAACCTGACCCTCTTGCTGCTTGCTCCTGGCTCTGCTGGTGCTGGATCCTGAGTGCCAACGCCATAATCTCTGCATTCTTCTCGGGATCGTTCAGCACGTTCTCCACTTCGGATGGACCGGCAAGAGCTGTCAACCACAACATCTGGTTCTCCATCTGCTGCATCTGAGCCGCATACTGTGCTCCCTGTTGTTCCATGGCTTCCTGATGTCTCTGTTCGGCTTGTTGCATCACCGTGGACACCAGATTTTGAGCTCCATCGTGCATTGACTGCTGCACCATGAGGATTGCCTCCTCTTTCTCCTTCAGCTCGTCCTCCTTGCTCCTCAGTGATCCTTCCTTCATGAACAGCTCGCGACGAACTTCCTGCACCTCCTCCATCATCTTGGTCATCTCTGGGCTTACTTCCGGCTCTTTCCTCGCACTTGCTTTCGGCTGAGCTCCATGTGCCTTGGCAATCTCCGCCATCTCGGTCGGATCCCAAAGGAAGAACTCGCAGTCCACCCCTGCCTCCCTTGAGCACCGGTAAAAGTGCTTCCCGTGGTTCTTGTTGTTCTTCTTCACTTCGAAGCGGTCTGCAGGAAGATTGCAGTTGCACATGATCCCTCTTGTCGTCGAATCCACGGGTTTCCCAGCTGACCCACTCATCACCGAGACGGGACTTGCTGTACCGAGGCTTCTCAACGTGGAGGACGTTGGAGTCTTGGGGGGCAGGGGCATAGTTGACACCTTCCATCGAGCATGGCACATGTGACACCAAACTTCCTTCTCATATTGGTTTCCCGAGGCAGCCAACGCAGTTGCAGGATGTCCACACATTGATCCGGCTTCATACGGGGCGACGTCTGACACTTCCTTGGTGGCAGAGGGATCCCACGCTTCATCTGCTCCAGAAGTTCCTGCTGCTTGACGGTGAGGCCGGAGGAACTGGCTGAAGTTGGCGGCTTCGGCTCCTCCGAGACAGGAAGAACCCAACATCCATAGGGCAATCCACTTGCCCGCCGGTCTTCGCGTGCTCCATGACGAAGACGGACGGTGTTTGCGGACTTGATGCAAAAGTCCTTCATGAACAACAGCATGTTGAGCATGATCTTGCGCCATCCCCGGACTGCACGAATGGTGCGAGGATCTTGGATCTCTTCCTCGGACTCCTCCTGGGCCATCATGTTCTTCATACGATCGGCAAGGCCCATCATGATAGCTGGCGTATGCGAGGAAATCACGAGTGCATTCACAACTTGAGTTCACAATCATGGCTGAGGTGCATGATGCCGTACTTGATGGCAGCTCAAAATCGGACTGAACCATACCCCTTGCTTTGGCTTCAAGAGGCAATGACCAACCATGAGTATCAAAGTCCAACACACTCACCGAGGCATGTCCCGAAGGTAGAATGGACATCTGGGTCTTCCTTCCATGCTTACTGAGTACCAAAACCTCCTGTGCAAAGTCTATCACGACCCTGAGCTCCCTGAGAAGTCTGGCAGGCAAGAGTAGCGGTATATCCTCCTCTACTACAGTCGTCTCTAAGATGCCATTGACACCTCCAAGTCCTAGCGGTATCTCAATGACCCCCTTCACCTTTGCTTCACCGCCGACCCCACGAGCTTGGGCCTTGCGATTGGTGGTCTTGACTCGAAGGCCATAGGATCGAAGGGCATCCTGAAGACGAGACAACGCCTTCTCACCGATCAAACCAGATTGAGCTGCTGTGTCGACCAATCCAAAAGCCCCATGAGTAGTAATACCACAGAAGTTGATGCTCTCGCAATCCAAAATCACATAGTCATTGGAGGAGCCACCCTGGGAAACATGGACAAAACCGGATCGGCCTGACATGCTGCGTGCGAAGTAGATCCTGAGGACGCAGCCTGCCTGTTGCGGGCAAACTCATCTGGCGGACTGGTACACTCCTTTGCCCAGTGTCCGACAACCCCACATCGTGCACACTTGGTCCTCAGTTTGAGGCTCTCAATGTGGACCTTCTGACCACGGTCGAATTGCAGTCCTCCTCGTCCTGGACCAAAAGGCACCTCGCCCTGCGACTTCCCAGAAGACTTGCCTTTGCCTTTCGACCATCCTCGAGAATTCTTCTGATCTCGAATGGCACGTCGTACCTCTTGGTAGGTGGCCAATGCTTCCATCAACGCCTCTTCATCGAAGATCTGGTCCAGGTCGCCTTCATTCATGTAGACATACTCGCTGATGTCCATGTCGGTCTCCACCGGGAAGTGCTCTGACGAGTCGTCATCATCGTCCTCCTCAAACCAGGTCTTGCCACCCCGGTCCTTGGTCACTTTCTCAAGTTTACGCAGAGCTTTGACAACTACTTCTCGTTGGTACTGTCCAGAAGTCCACGTCACTACCTGATCCTCTTGCACCTGGGTCAAGTGTGCCTGACGAAACATGATGTATCCTCTGACCTCTTTGCTGAGTGTCACTCCTTCGTCCATGAGCTCCTTGAAGGCATTGTCCATCCGAATGATGTACTCTTGGATGCTCTCCTTGGCTTTCCTTCCGTCACCATACACGGCACGCTCAAACGCCTTGGGCATAGCGCTTTCAGTGTGTGGCTGGAAATGCTCCTTGAGCTTCGCAATCACTTTGTCAATGCCGTCCTCCTTCTGCAAGTCAGTGGTGGAAACTTCATCCGCAGCAGATCTCGCAGTTCCTGACAATTGCAGCAGTGCCTTCACCCCATGCTTCAACTTGGGCACATCGGTTGCCCAACGCCATAACTCAAGCTCTCTCAAGTAACGCTTCAGCTCATCGGGATTCGTCCCATCAAAGCTCGGAGGGGGATCACGGTCCTTACCTCCAACTGCATGCGAAAACACTGAAGACTCCGATGGTGTGGGCGGCATGGCGGATCGACCGCTCCGCTACCACTGTGTAACAGTGGCAACGGCTTGGGAAAGCAAACGCACAAGCAGGTGCTGAACGAGGGCTGTGAATCTTTTCACCGGATGCGCCCCCTGAGCCGTCCGTGGCTCTTCGTGTGTCCGCAAATGGGTGGCAACATGTCGACATGAGGTCAATCACTGTGCTGGTGCTTGCTAGAAGGATTACTCTTTCCACACCAAACTATATGTTTCATGATCTATGTTTATGTCCATTTGGGCAAGATGTGTTGGCCACATCAGAATCATCAAATGTCCCAGCCCCCCCTACCCATATGTTTGATGATCTGTATTTGGCGATATTAAGATCATCAAATGTCCCAGCCCCGCCAAACTATATGTTTGATTATCTATGTCAAGATGGGGATGATGTATCTAAGGAAATTAGGATCATCAATGTGCATGCAAGTGGTGCAACAGGGATAGAAACAATATATTTTTTTCTTGATGTCCAAGATTGAAGACACGTTAAATCTTTCGGCCTGTAACTGTACGTATATGAGTCATCTTGTATGAATCATCCCCGACCACTGCGCGCCAAGACACTGCCACAATGAGATTCAAAACTCCAAAAACCAGCGACAGCATCGAGCCAACAAAAATGAAGGCAGTTCCTGGATATGCCTCGATGACTGGCACTGCAATAGTTCCCCAGCTATCTCCTGCAATCACCTGAGATGCCGAAGTGCCACGAAGTCAACGAGCTTCCCAGTGGAAATTTGAAACACCAAAATATCCAAGAATCTTTCGGTTCTTGAGAATCAGTTGGACACCGATGCTTGCCTCCAAGGCACCGTTTTGAACAGCAACAGGTTGGCATCCATCACAGATGAGGCAGCGCGCTGGCATTGCAGGCAATCATCGAAGGCACCGTTGTCTCTCTGAATTTCGACAATCACTGGGTGGACCAGCTCCACCATTAACATCGCCCATACCGTCATGATGACGAAACAGAAGAGGAAAGACCAGGCCAAAGCTTTCAAGCAAGTAGCCATCATCGTCACCTCGGACAAGGAGTGGTCACTGTGCTGCTTCGCCCTGCCTGGTATCACCCGTTGGGGGGATTATCGCCAATCAATTCAAGATACTGGATAATTTCTCCTCATTTTCCAAGAAGTATAGCGATACTGAAAAATACATGCACATATGCCAATGTGTAGGTAGGTGTCTGTCTGCATGTATGTGTCAGTATTGGTTGGTAACGGCAAAATTTAAAGCAATTAGCATTGCGCTTCAAAGATTCATCAAACATGTTTGTACAGGATGAAACTGTTCAACCTTCAAACGGTAATTACTGCATATACTATATACTCTTGTCTCTGCATGTTGATGACCACCACCAGAGCCGGACTGATCAACAAACAGTCACAAATGATTGCCACTGATTGTAGGACTCATAACCTACAAGGCTCATAACCTACGAAAGCCAGAGTCGAGACTAATAAGTCAATATTTCTGATTGAATGACCAAGATGCAGGAGCATGTCACCATATGTCAAAAATAGTCCTTTGCCAACCACTGCCATAAATACCATGCTCCATTCATGCAAAAACGCCTTTCTTCGTTAAATCAAACAATATTAGCCAACCATCAAGAGTCACTATCATTAACCAACCATCATGAAATAGTTGTCTTTACATAGTGTACTTTGATCATTAGCCACCAACATCCACCAACCTCCACTTCCACTGCTCAAGGGACCAGCTTTTGCAACTCCTTCAGCGACCGCGATTTCCGCAGCAACTGCATGAGTCGGATGATGCGCGCCATGCGAAGGACGCGCAGGATCGTGATGCGATTTGCCAGCTCGGAGGCGAGGTCAAAGTAGGTGAAAAAGATTTCCTGAAAGAGTTGTTGCCTTATAACGGTTTGTTTGGTAATGATTAGTAATAGTAATGGTCAATAATCATAGTTATCTAATAATGGTATGGATACCCATAATGAGAATGATATTTTTCGCAACCAGTTCCCACGTAGGTAACCCAACCCGTGCTACAACATGTTACAACGAGCGGGTAGAAAGCAGCTGGTTGCCTACTATAATGGCAAAAGCATAGGGGATCTACCAGTAGGTTGCTAGTGATTTCCTGTATTTTCCTGTAACATTTGCTGCAGAAATACCGCTTTGAATATCCAGTAGTGAATACACCACTGAAGAATCACTGAATCCAGGAGGTCATAAACCACCATAGCTATGCATAAATAGCCTAGCTTATTAAGTGATTTTCCATCAAATACAAAGTTTTTTATTGTGGAATACCCCGGTAGCAGAAATAAAGGTCAATTTGCCACTTCAAGTTAAGGCTAAAAGCAGTTGTAAAGGTCATTGTTGATTATCTATATAAACATCAGTAGCTCATGCATGGTACGAATTGCGGGCGGACCCAACCAAATAAAAAACTGCCAGTCAGAAACTCTCCTCAAACCTCCAAAACACCACGCTCCCCCATGCTCCCCTTGTAACATGTGTAAGTGGATGCAGATTCTGCCTCCAAAACTTGTCCGAAAAAGTGCCCAACCAAGACGCGGTGTATCCGCAAAAAATGATGAACACGTCTAGGACCGTCATCCAGTCTTTCAAGACCCGGATGCCCGAGACGAACAAAATCATGAAGAGCTCAGTGGTGTACAAGGCTAAGCCTGGAGAGTCGTCGCGGTTCACGAATGGATGCAGTTTCTGACGAATGGTAGTGATGGGTGATGAGATGTGATGAGTCATTATAGTGTTTAGTGGTTTATTAGTGGTTAAGGCATGGCTGACCCTAGGGAATAAGCAGCAATAATATGTCATATCATGATGAATCATGATGAATCCGTTGATAGCCATGATCAACACTCATGACACCCGGGTCGGAGTGCCGAGATTCAGTGGTTTTTGTATCCAACATGTTTAAGTGATCGACGACCATCCCCTGCAAACAATCTTTTGTTGTTCGCAGCCTTGCAGTTGCAGTATGTCCCCCTTTACTGTTGGTTGTTGCTTGTATGGCTATGCATTTTCGTAGGTATGTGTGTCGCCGCAAAAATGCAAATACACAAATGTAATACGATGTAGGAGACATGGTGTGATTGTGTGTGTTATCGAATCAGTAAACGCGAGAAGTGATAAGCATTAGTCATTATAGGTAAAGGCACTGAGCAATTGGCTCACATTAATGCGACTCAACTGCGTCTCTTCGTTGTGAAAGTCCTGCTGCCAATTCACTTTCACTTTCACATCTCTGCATGCCCTCAAGCGCAACTCGGCGCAACCGTCTCAATCCTTTAACATTATTGACGGGTGAAACAATTACCTCAAAAAATGACGGGTGATAAACCACCACACACACACACACGTGTATATATATATATATGAACAAAAAATATATATATATATATGAACAAAATATATTCTATTCAAAAGAGCTAATAAAACACATGAACATAATATCCCTCATCAACCACTCGTATCCACTTGTCACTCACCACCGCCGCGCCACAAATCCCTCCATAGTCAAGGCATGTCAAGGCATGTCAAGGCGCAAATGTCCGAACACGTGAGGATCCACGAGGGCGTTGGGTCACCAACTGCCCGGGAGTCAATGTCCACGGCCGTGAAGTACGAATCACAGCAGACCACTGCCACCATGAAGTTGCTCAAATAGTGATGGGTCACCAACCATTTCATCACCTCCCAAGCTTGGACCGTCAGGTGACATGCAACAAAGTTCGGCGCCCCAACAAAAACCAAAAGGGAGATGTATAGATGCTGTCACTATCTGTCTCTCCAACTCCAGCCAGCAACACATCCAACACCCAACTGTTTCTCCGCCTGTCGAAGTTTCCCCAGCGACGTGTTGGCCTCCGCCTCCGCCGTCTCAGCCGCTTCGGATTTGCCGTCGGACTTGAAGGACCTGGCTGCCACGATGCTTGCGCGGCGCCGCAGCTGTGGGCTGCCGCCATTGCTGGACATGTCCGTGGAGCGCATGGCCAAACCCAGGCGAGGCGATCCAGGCGTGGAGGGGGACTGAGATCCTGCGGGGCACCCTGCAGGTGATCTGTACCACGGTGGCGGTTAGTTACATGCCATTAATCCTCACCCATCTTGACATGATATGAATCCTGATTGATGTTGGGGTATATCATGGTATTAGATTGATCTGATATTGGATTGATCTGGTATTAGATTAGCATCAAATCAGCAATTCCGTAATGTTGCAAAGCCTACCAAAGGTTTCCAAAACTCTTTTGAACCAACCGCGCACTAACTTACATCATCTAAATTGTACAAGCGTACATTTTCATACACATATGCATGAACAAACCTAACCTATGCACAGAAGCTGTTGCATTCTTCCGTGCATTACATTGTATTGACTTACCTGACATTACATCAAGTATCATCAAATGACATTCACACACACACACTTGCTTTCTATTATGGTTCAGTCCACTGCATACTATTCATTCTATTTCATGACACTTCTCTACCCCAATCTACCCTTCATAGAATAGATAAGCGTACACCTACCCCCCACACTTACTTTTATATACCTAAAAATGCATAGAGATTCCGCAACATGGTGCGCATTGCATTACGAGTTACCAATACCTACCAACCTGCGGGCATAGGCATACTTACCTAGATACACAACACATGACATTGCATCGAACACATCCCGTGGTTTTTCAGTACTTTGCCTCTCTCTCTCTCTCTCATCTCAAAGAGTTCAGCTAAAGCTGAGGGAGATAAGGTGGCCCAACATTTGCCGCAGGTGTGTTTTTGTTTGCTGGGACGTCTAGGGGGGTTGGCCGAAAGGAAGGTTCACACGAAAGCCCATATCTTAGGGCCTTAGGGACAGCAACTGCCGGGTTGCACATACAAACAATACTGCATGTACACATACATCCTCACAAACAAACAAATGCATGCCTTCGTCACAGCATCCAGAAACTCACATTACGGGTTTTCCTCCAGCAACGCACAAAAGTTGGATAGAAGAATAGCGACCCAACGCATCCCAACACCACGTTAGGCCCAACCTGAAGCCATTGACAAACTCCCAGGATCTTCCCAGATCTCCCAGGTCCTTGCGAGTTATTTCGGAAGGTCTCTGAGTTGAAGCTCTGGAACCGGTGAGGGCTCTCACCGTTCTCCGATCCCGACTCCATGGCGAAGCGGAACTACAGGGGCCCGGGGGAACCGCACGGGGCGCCTTGTTGAGTTCTCTCCAAAAAGGCCGCGGGGACAGGGTTTCAAGGTGGCAAAAACCTATACATGTAGGTGGCAAGTTGCCGTGGCTGTCCCCGCTTGACAGCAATTGCTTCCCATTTTCTTCGCATAATCAAGGGATGATGCACCTGGGATGCTTTTGCCAAAAATATTGCCAAGCACTGGGAGGTCCATATCAATGACCCCCCATGCCCTTCTATATTCGGGGCAAATCACCAGCTATTTAAGGATTTTAAGGTAAACAGGGGGTGGTTTGTCAATATACCAACGGAATCTTTCGTTGCATCTTGCACAGGTTGTCAGAAATGTGGCCCAAGAACTGCTGGGTTCCCGGGCAAGGTCCATTGTGGCTGGCGAATCAAACGCCAACAGCAAATGATAGCAATCGACCATCAACAATTTGATGCTTCAGTAGCGCTACTTGGCTATATCATGCTATATCCCCATCATTGATCATCGTTGCTTATGGCCGCATCATTATGCAGTTTGCGTTTTCAACCTCTCTCTCTCCAACGCCTTTTCAAGGAGTTTAGCTATGCTCAAGGCGAGTGAAAACAAACGCTCTGACCAAGGGAAGAAGTATCAGCAACTGCTGATATCAACCAGCTGCATCATTTCGTCCTCCCATCAACCTTAGAGAAACACACTCTCTCATAGCATGTACTCATATTAGCCATCCGAAGTAGACTTCAAACTGTGATATTTCAGAGCGGTCGATTTGCAAATCACCATCCAATACCCAACCATCACAAGAACCACCCAACCACCAACCCACCAACCAACTAGCCAGAACCACAACCAGAACCGACCACCCACCTACCCAACCACCCACCCACACAACCACCCCCTCCAGCCCACCCAACCACCCAACCACCCAAACGACCAACCACCACAACCCATGGCCACGCGTACCGCCAGGAAACTGCTTCCATAGGCATGGAGGCAACCAGCTGGCCGTTCTGCCTCTGAGTGGTTGGTGGGTGGGTGGCTGGGGGGTGCACTTCAGCCACTTGGATGGCTAATGGTTGGTCACATCGGCCAAGAGTGGTCCATGTTCTGATGGTTCATAGCATGAGACCATATCCGCATGGTCACCATCATCATGCCGTACCATTATGAAAGTGGCCACTACCATGGTGACCATATCAGCAGGGCTCCGGTGATGGATCCCAAGGTAGCCAGGTACACAAAATCCTCAGAGATCAAGGGGCACATTGGGTTTGTCATGGTATGTCCGTGGCAAGTGGCTAAGCCATGCTTGGGGAATGTGGGGTTTGGATTGATGGCGGGCAAAGCAACATATCGAGCCTTCATGCATTTCTACGTGGAGTCCAAGTTGGCTGGGAGTTGGTTTGCCGTCCATGGATTGTATAATGGGAGGTTGGTCATTGGTGAAATCTGTAAGCATGACCCCCTGCAACATGGTAACATTGTAACAGGTAGCAGCCCCCAAGACATAGCACGAGCCACCCAACCCGCCACCAATGCGCACTGTGCCAAGCTTCACTGCAAGGCCTGGATTTACTTTGTGAGTTCCTTGGCGACAGCGCAAGGAACAGCATGACTGCTGGAGCCATAGGAAGTGATAAACGATCAACAAATATCATCAGAGTGTCAATTCATTGAATCATGCCGGGCTCACACTGGTTTAAGGGGTTTATAGTTCTCGTTCAGGAATGGAACCACTGCCCCAGCACTTTGCCCAAAGGACAACACCTCTAGTCTCTTGGTACGGTCGTGGCACAAACAATGGGATATTCACTCAATCAGTCTCAATCAGTCAATTTTGCAGGATTTTCTCCAATGTTGGCATCTTGCACGCTCCCTCCCTTCCAAAACTCAGTCACTGAAACCTGGTTTGGAAAGTCACCATTTTATCAAATGTAGGACTACCAAGCCCACTATGGTTCACTATTACTGCAATTCATCCGGCACGAGTTTCGGAAAACGAAACCACATCAACACATCTGACGATGCTTGTGGTTTTAGGAGCTGCCTTGGCTCCGGGTGGGACCCCAGCCGATACCTTTGCTGGTCATCTGCACATACCCGGATGGGCTTCCTAGAGAAAAGTTCTCTCTCTCTAGGGCCATCTCCTAGGTGTTAGACGGCTGCTTGAGAGTATTTGTTTCGCCAGTGGTGGCCTTTGATCTTCTAGGCAGCTTTGCAACGCCCCTCTGAGTAGAAAACCCTTTCTGTCCATAAGTTGTCCCAGGCACCCAAAGCCATTGCCTTTCAAAGTGGAACCAACAATTTTGTGGGTGATTTTGGGGTTTGGCCTGATCAAATGGCCGGACAAAACAAAATGGAATCTGACATTATTGCGAAACTATAGCCACAAACATATGTTGGACACATTCTTGAACACTATTGCCAAGTACCAAGAACAGCTGGACCTTCCAGCATCAATGGCTGACTGCCGCCGAAGCTTCGTTGCGACTTGGCCCAAATGCGCAGGCGCGCCATGGCCATGTCATCAGGACCCTGACGGCCGTGCCAGTGGTAGGTTTGATCCCCAGGAGATTCGTGTCGTACTAACCTGCAACGGGGTGGTTTCTGTATCCTGCCAGTGGCCAGGATCTGCAACGGCGTGCCCCATCCCTACCCCCAGTAGGTTTAGCCAGTAGGGATGGGGTACCCCCAATTACCCAAATCATCCAGATTATATAAACAACTTGGAAGAGTGAATAGTAAGCCAACCATAAGCCAACCACAGTAAGCCAACCACCACTGGAAGGGGTACCCACACTGCCTTGAGGCATCACCGTATGGCCCAACCACCAGCGGGGAACCTTTGGATCTGCAGCTCGTCGTTCCGCTTCGTCGGCCGCTTCGGCGGCCTTGCCGTGTGCTGGGCTGATTGAAATCCGCTTCGACGTCATGCGGATAGCTTTGGAGAACATCCGACCATGACTTGATGGATCAACATCTGTCAAATCCCATGGATCTCAGTTCAGCATCCGGCCCGTCTGATCCATCTGATCCATCGGTCCATCCTCTGATCTGTGCCTTCTCCTTGTCATACTCCTCCTGTTCTTCAGCACTGGCTTCCTGCACTCCAAAGCCCACGGCTGACCGCCGAACACGGCGCCACCCAAGGCACCAGGGCGCCGGGCGCCGGGCCGTGGCAAGGCCAACGGCAGGGAGGACGGTCCAAGGCCACGAGCTCCAGGGCCGAGTGCTACAAGGAGCCGTGCCACGGGGAGCTGCGACATGCAGCGATGGAGCCAACATGGAAGCCATGGTGCTGCGTAAGAAGCTATAAGAAGGGTTAACAATTGGTTAATACATGCTGATAACTCGTATAACTGAGCTTTGTTCATTGAACATATTCAAATGTACATCTAAATGTACATAAGAGTATGAGTCAGTTATAAGTTAAGTACAAGGATGAATAAGTTAAGTATAGTGTCAGGATGTATAAGTTAAGTATAAGCTATATATGGCTAATCAATATTGATAATCCATCATGATGGTCGATAATGGCTAAAACAACTTGGAAACCATGAAGTGAAGCTGTTGGAAGTTGCCATAGAAATGCCACGCTGATGGGCCAACAGGTTGCAACTCATTTCGTGCTTCGTCATATCTCAAAGGGTGGCCCGTCAGGGAGTTTGAGACAGGAACATTGTCAGAATCTTGAGACACCCTCACACTTTGTAGACCCACGTATAGCTTTCAGTGCTCAGCCTCTATGTGTCCAAAACGGCTGCAGGAACAGCAAAGGACCGGGCAGCAGCAAAAAAGGCACGCAAGCCGTCAAACCAAAACCGCAACCAAACAAACACAACAACATAAGATTGAACTCCCAACTCAACACTGTGCTCCCAGGCAGAGAACCAGCCAAGAAACGCCAAAAGAACTTCTCAAATGTGCTTGATCGATGCCACCTTCCGAAAAGTATATGTCATTTTGGCGTTTTGCACATTGAGCCCGTGGGCGCCTTGCAGCAATTGCTGCATGGTCATTGATTCAGATAGGTTCAGAATATCCATGAGCTCATGGTGAATCCAATCACCAGTTGGATGACCATCCCAACATATCCCAACGATCCTTTCATTTGCCACTGGCTTCCCCATGCCTCAGACTAACCATGCTGGGTGCCTGGCAGGTGACCCTGGCAGGTGCCGTCCCCCGCGGGTGCCGTCCCTGGGTGCCCCGTGCTCCCAAGTGCTTCGCTTTCATCCAGGCGAAGAGTCGTCGAGCCAAGTCCTTGATGGGATGCCCTGGGGTCCATGCTGGGGCATGGCTACACACGACAGGGGGCAAGCTTACCATCATGGGATCTGGGTAGGTCCCCACATAGCACCATTCATTGTTGGTTAATGTTGGTTCGATCATGTTATGTCATGTTAGTTCTGATTAGTGACTAGGGGTGCTGTGTAGCACCAACACTGAATTGTTGGTTAAGGTTGGTTCGTTATCGCACTAAATGAACACTCATAAAATATGCATCCAGGCAAAAAAAAGGCCGATAGTTGAGACTTCGAACTTCGAACCCCAAAATACATGTGGAATGTGAAAAAGGTATTGATCTCACTGCTGGTTGGTACGACAAATCCCTGCACATCTATCACGCTCACAATTCTGACTGAAAAGCAACTGGCAACGCAACACCAAATTGTGAAATTGTATGGGCGAGGAACTGAGCCAGTTTGACTTTTATTGACTGCCCTGCCCATTTCTAAAACATCCAAGTTGGATTCCATTGACTCATTGAGGCCGAGAAAAGAAATTGTCAAACAATACTTGCCCTCAGCAACAGCCAAGGGGTTCGCGAAACCACCATTTGCCACATGGTGTTGCACATCAACATGTCACTGTATGGAGCTGCGCAGGAAGAATCACACAAGAACAAATGTGGCTGAATAATCTTGAGTCAAACAAATCGTCCCATAAATGCAGGAATGAACAAGCAGAATTAGCTCGTTTGCTCTGCCCATGAATAATGAGCACTCAGGGACAGGTGGTGGTACTCCATTTTATGATAAACCATGGGCCAATACGGTAACCATGAACTAACCATTCATTCTGTATCAGCCAAATCTGACTTATGAACCGACATCTTTGCACCAAGATTTACGAACCAAATAAACCATGGATGATAGAAGCTGATCATCAAAACATAGATTATACCCTATAGCTGATCCACCATAGATCATGAACAGAGCGACATCTCATCAAGCCATAGATTACCAACCATGGGTTCTTAACCATGGACCATTCACACATTCACATCAGCCATTGTTGACTATACAGCTTCTTTCCCTGCTCAGAGGAGGCCCCAAAACCTTCTGATTCAGGCTATGATGACCCTGGAGTTTGCTTCCCATGGATCCACAAATCTCATGACTTCGAATCGCGCCTTGCGTTGGGCAAACCCAGCGCCCCATGGCCCAGGTTTCCATGGGGCTCCGGGCCACCCTCAAGGCACCACAGCGAGCGCACGCGGCGGCCTGGGTGAAGGCCCCTGATAGCAACCAACTTAGAAATCTCTCACATGCGAGTTCTGTTGGCTAAGGGGATTCTTTCCTAGGCATTGGCTTATGTGAAATGGTCCGAGTTCAGAGGCGAATAATCCAATCAAACAATACCAAGCAGGTGTATAGATAATCGCCAGTATACGCCAATCGTGGTGGTTCAAATCATGCGGCACTGGGCTGTCCCACCAACAAGCTGAGGGCCAAATCATGCGGCGCAGGCCTCGGCTGGTCAAGGCCAAGTCCCCGCACAGATGAGCATCGTCCAAAATGTATGATTCTACGCAATGGACATATGGGTTCGCTTACGCGACTGCTTACGCGTTACTTACGCGCGCACAGTTTTTGCTTACGCGGGGGTTGTGGAGAAGATAAGGCTTACGCAGCACTTACGCGAACGAGAGTTAACGAGTAAAAGCCAAAAACCCAAGGGATTTGCTTACGCGAGACTTGCTTTTCTTGGTGCACAGTGAACTTGCTCTTCCCCAGAGAGTGAGCTTGCTCACCTTCTCCGGCCAGTTCTGACATCACTGATTGTCCTACAGTAGGGTCAGGCACTCAACATTTGCCTACTCGAGGTTTGCCTACACAGTACAACACAACACGTCTGTGAAACTATACATAGCAATACTCTGAATACAAGAACATATCTGGGATTGTTGGGCCTCCCAGAGGGTAACCTGATCTAGCGGGCAAGATTTGCTTACGAATCGCTTACGCGAAGCTTACGCGCAGCTTACGCGGATTCCCGACTCCTAGATTGTAATTTCCAGTATCGACATGTTTGACCATATGTTTTCAAGCTTCGAACCAGTCTGCAGCCAAAGGAAGGGAATCAAATTGTTAGTTAGGTAACATTTGCAACATCTAACAAGTACTTACGCATCAGCTTACGCAACATATTTTCAAGAAAACGCTTACGCGAGCTTACGAAACACAGGGTTTTGCTTACGCGAAGCATCTTTTTGTCCCGACTCTTTCTAAACATAAGCAAGCAGGTTTAGGACGCTGTTCAGATGGAGTTTTAGATGTCCACTGTTGACCTGACAAGTAACCAAAAGTCTACCTATCGTTACCCGTCCACTATAACCAACCGTTTATCAACCCAAAACACATCATTGGTCAACCATCTAAATCATTTAACCATCATATCCCCCCCTGAGCTTAGGAAATCACCCATTGACCAAGCATCAGCCAACCACAAATGATCAAACAAAGGCATCCTCTGCACCCGACACCAATGCTGCAGCCGATGGGCATCTCGATGCGATGATCGTCGCTGCCGGTCTTGTGCAGCATTGCAAGGCCTGGGTAACCAAATCAGTGACAATTCGATAAGTGGCTACAAGGTCGGGCCCCCTAGTTACAAGTCTACATTGTTCAACAAGCCATGTCACCATAGATCCAACCATAGTCACACACCAACTCAGCTAACGACTTGGGGGCCCGTCCTTTTACGAATCCTATAATCATGCAGGGACGCGCGCTTGAACACTGAAAGCAGGCATGGGATGTAGGGCTGGGTCCACCCAGTATTACCATCAACCACCAGCTGGTTGGTTCGACGATGAGGTCTCGGCAAAGGTCCATCTTGGCCCATTGCAGGGAAGTGTTCTCAGGACCTGAGCTGGGCTTGAGCCTAGTACGGAACATGTTTGAAAAAGTCTTGTAGAAAAACATCTGCGGAAAAGTGGTCCAGCTGTGGCGGAGTGTTCACCGTTCCACATTTCTTGGATGGCTGGTTTTGAACCACATCTACCAATATCGTCGTGTCCAAAGAAATCATGTTCTTTTACTCTCTGGCATTACTCATGTGGGAAGCGATGTTTGAAGGCCAACCAGCAATTGACGATATGCATGGTTGCTTGTTAGAGAATATCCAGATATTAGCTGATCTCAACTATTCCAAGTGTAATTGACCAAAGAAATCATACATACATGCTCAAACTCTCAAGTCTTAACCAGCATGAACCTGTCAAATGTTGTCACAAGAATATTGACCACAAATTTCTGATACTATACATCTGCTTGTATATGTACGGGCAACCACCCCAGTTTGCCCGCGCCTCTGTCGTCAGCGTCTTGGAACGTCAAAAAACATATGGGTTTTACGGGACAAAATGCACATGTGTGACATGAAGCGTATCTTGACGGCGCGCGCAGGTCCTTGACCTGTGTTTTGCTTGCATTCTGGAGACATATAACCCTAAAACCCCAAAACCCTAAAACCATAGACCCTAAAACTCTAAACCATAAACCCTAAAGAGCTAAACCGCAAAGCCAAAAACCTAAAAACCTTTGAGAAAAACGATAAAACCTTGAAACCATAAACCCTAAAACCCTAAAACCATAAACCCTAAAACCCTAAAACTATAAACCATAAACTATTACGCGCAACCCCTCCGTTCGCCTTGTGGGCGAACTGGGGGGTTTGCGCGTATATATGTACACATATGTATGTAAATATAAAACAACAAAATCATAATCTGTTTGTAAGCACGTGTCAATGACTTCACTAACATTAACTACGCCATAGACCAACTGACAATTACATCCAAACATAAAAGTCAGTGCAATGTCCCTAAAAGCATCAAGACCGCATGGGACACAGCACGTTCAGAAAGGTTGAACAAGTCAGTGCAAAATAATGTGAATCGTATTGGGACGCAAATGTTCAAATCTTCTACAACTTTTATGTCCGCAGAAATCCTAGTGAGACGCCGAATGATTCCAGAATGAAGAATTTGTTCCAAGCCGCCATTCTTATGTGCACAGTGCCTTTTTCTCCACACTTCTGTTTCACATGAAAACATAGTCTAGATGAAATCTATTAACTACTTCAAAAAACGAGGTAAAAAACCAGGTCAACATGAGCTCCGAAAGATGTCCAAATACCTCTGAAGTCAAGGCCCCTCCACACAGGCAAGAAAAAAACAAAACATTGAACACTAAAATGGCTTCATCAAGATTGCAGGTCCCAAAGCTGAACGCTACATTTCATACAATGATATGCGTGCCACGACATGGCCAAACACAAGCTAACCGTGAGATACTTGATTTCAATTCCAACAACCATGACAACAACAGCAGTCAAACCATCTCAAACCGTCAAACCACGAGGGTTCCTATGCGTTTTGGTAAAAAGGTTGGTAAAAAAAGGTTCGACAAAGTCTCAGCTGTAAGAGCCACTTCCTTACCTACATGTGATGGAAGCTTTTTGATCCTGCATGGAGACAAAGAAAACAAAAATAAGTGAGTTGCCAAACACAAGCTGGATGCAGTTCGCACTGACTTTCTGAACAGTTCTCTCGCAACTGGACACGGCAAAAATAGAAAACGCACCGACTCTCATATCCGGGTGTGCCAACATATCAACAACACTAACCATCATCTCATCATGACACCAAGATATCAAGAATTCAACTTGACATATATATAGGTCCCGTCCCAGCGGCTCTGTGCTTCCGCACGGTCAGGAAGATAGGCTGCCCAGGTCAACAACCAGCAGTGCTGCAAATACCAAACCAGTGGTGCCTGCCGGGAGGCAACGGCTGGGGGGCATTCCAAGGGATGCCGTTGGATTTCCGTTGGATTTCCATGGTTTCTGATTGTCAGTTAAGATTTAGTATTGTGCTGGGGGCGAATAAGCTGATCTTTTTACATACCGAAGATGGCATTCTGTCTGTAGTTTTTGATGGTAGCTATAAACCAGTGCTCCGCGAGGGTAGCTTGGAAGCGTTCACATTGATCTGGTTGGTGGTTCTTATCACATGGCGCTCATGTCTCAGTTGATACGGACCAGTCATGTCAGCCCTTGGATGCCATTGCCAACCAATGGTGGTTAGTAGACATCACAAAGCTGACTAACTACCATTGGTTGTTGGTGATGTTTACTGTAACTAGTGGTAGTTAGATGCTGACTAATTACCATAAGATACCAATGGAATGGATGTTGACCCCTCTCTGCAAGCTCTGAGCCGCTCACTGTGAACTGCGGATGCAAAGGATCTCTGCTGATGCCAGGCCTTGGATTCGCGGCAAGCGAAACTGTTCCCTGCGGGGATCTGGGGTCCCTAAGCACAGCTGATCCCAACAACAACAGCAGCAGCAACAGCAGCAACAAGTTGGTGAACATCTCCGATGTTGTTAGACGTCTCGATCCCTTGCAAAGGGGGGAGTGGCTCATGTTCATTGTTGCTTGATAATGAATTATTGGGTTCTTATAGTTTTGCAGCAAGAGCCAAATGCAACACCGACCATCAGCAGCAGCAACAACAGCAGCCAACACAGGGACCTAATTAGCCAAGCAGGAAGAACAATCAAATGATGTTGCCAACGCAATAAATCAAATATATTCAAATATAGGCTGCTTGACAGTGCAACATATTGTAAGACCGTGGTGACGGGCGGTGGCAAGTCCCAGTCGTTGGTTGGTTGCTATCACCAAAGAACCTTGGAAATGAAGGTTCCAAGCTTCCAGTCCCTCGCCCAAGGCCAAGCCCGACATTTTTGCTCAGCTGCAGCCTGGTAATATCACCAGTCAGTTTAGTTCATGCATGACTCTCTGCAGCTGTTGAAGTTGATGGGGAAGGGGAAATCTACAGGACACCTAGGGTTGTCAGAAACATCATATGGGAATCCTGTACATGTTCCCTTGGGAAAATGGGCCAGTTTCCCAGCTTATTAGGGCTGGCAATCAGAATCAGGTAATCTGAAAACACCGCCTTGAAACATGAGGTGCAGCCCATGGGGCATATACCGACCTGCTAGCATACCAGCCCTGTCAGGACAAGGTTCTGAATTTTACCCAGCACCATGCCAAAGTCGGTATCACGGAATCCCAATACAGTTTCCAATCATTTGCATGGTCGATGCTTAGTAACAAAGTAGTGGTCAAGCCACACAACAGCCGTGGTTAAAACTCCGTCTCGTGAACAAGCTGGTTCATCGTGGTGATGGTCAAGAATCCACTTTGGTTCGTGATTCTTTCCAGCGTCGTGAGGTCACCCTGTTACATCATGACCAAGCAAACTAACCAGGAACTACCAGGAAATTCTATCCATTCCATCTTAAACTTGACACAGTCTTGGCACCAGCCTGAGGCCACCCACACATCCTCCAGTTCGCGTCTCACAGGGATGGACACCGCTGGCCTTGGAGAACGCAAAGCACAATGTGAATCCAAGGTGTACATCTGTCATGAGCATAGCCCACATGTGTTGTATGCATCTGTGCATCTTACGAACTTCTCAATCCATGAAAAATAATTGAATGAACAATGATATGAGAACTCGATCACATGTCTGAGAACTCAACCTGTGGATGATGTATGCTCCGAGGGTAGTGCAAAAAGGTGAATGCTGCTGTTGCTTGCTGTCCATAAACTTAAAACACCCACAAGAAAGTTGGTAATTATTATCCTCATTTTTCTGCTGAACACGTCCGTTCGGGGATGATTTGGAAAGATACGTGCAGGTGTCCAACAGAAACCATCACGAACAGAACCACCAAGTAACCTATGGGTTCAACCCTCATTTGACTCATTTACCCTAAAGCCACACGGTCACTGTCGCTGTTCAAAAAGAACATTCAACTGCTAGGAGCACTCCTTTCGGAAACACTCGCTGCGTTCTGGCGAAGCTTTGTGGGATGCAATGTGGTAACTTTTTCAGATCAACAACGGTTGCATTGATAAACTGACAGGGTTTCCTCAGATATTTCCGTGCATATAGCAACAAACTTGGCTGAGTCGTCGACAACATTGCCTGAAGAGAGGTGGATAGATCGGAACATCCGACAATCAGGTGCCATGTCGTGATGCGGGAATGGCAAAGCAATCAAGAAGCAAGTGGTGCTACCTCAATGCATCAAGGATTTCACATAGAAATGTTATGACCTCTTGAAACCGTAAGTATTGATGAATTCTCGATTAGTAGTTACTTCTGACTCTTTATATGATAAGTACTGATTCTTTACATAAACCTTGCTCTGCTGATTCCTTTTCCCACTCTTCGACTCTTCTACTTTATCAAACCCAAATGCTCCATGTATGCAATATTTACCTACATTTGGGCCTTTTTATACACACACGTAGGCACATAGGCCATACGTGGAGCACCTGGGAAATTACAAATCAGTCTCGGTTCAACACCCCGCCACAATGGACCCATGGAGACAAGTTGGGCAAATTTCAACCCATGATTAAATATGTGCGAGTGGATTGATATGGATTGCAGCAGGTTTCAATCCCACATTGACGTTCATCATTGGATTAGATGCTGGTAGTGTGCATCCACATCGACCATGAACCACATCGCTGCAGCGGGCAGCCCCAGCACCTGTAGGTTCGGCAGCGGCCGCGGGGTATAGAAGCGACTCCTTGACACTGCTTCCGAGAGTGGGAAGGTGGAAGTGGTTTGCCGTTGACGGAGCTTGGTACCCTTTACTAAGTTAAAACAGTGGTCCAACCTTGTTGGTGACTTGCTTTTTGTTGGTTTCTGCCATTTGAGGAAGGTCTTTTCTGTTTTGATTCTTAATGCTGTTGAGCAGCAAATGAACAATCCCTCTGTGCAAACTTCAACTCTGATCATTTGTGAAGCTCACCCTGACCATGGAAGGCGAAGCCCAAAAGGCACTGCAAACGATTCGGTTTTATGGACAGTTGCTGGACGAACACAACAGGGCATGACATCGCCCACTGATACTCAAGCATGAAGCGGGCTTGGATAAAGATTGTGACTGCCCTGTCTATCTTCTATGGACCAGCTGAGTGCTATTCGGTGGACATCCTGAACGCCTGAACCAAACCAGGTTGACCCTCTCTCACTGATGTCTGAACCATGGGTAATCATGAGAAACGATCATCACAGGTTGCTATCGATGGCTTACTCACCAACAAACATACCATCATAGGTACACCTCGGTGGTCAGTAACCATCACAATCCAAGCATCATAGGCTAAGCTTGACCATAACAACCATCACGGTACCAGCTTTTCGCAGTTGTCGCCACAACAGTTGCTATGATGAGGGTCAACCACCATAACCCCACGGCAGGGGCTGCCATCGGTGGTAACCATCAACCCGCCATACACGCGAGGTGCTGCCATCGGTGTTAACCATCAACTCGCCATACAGGCGATACAAACCCCTGAACTCGCCAAGATGCTCGTCGCAGTGCCAATCAGCGCCTGCCAATGTTCCGTGCGCGGATTGATCGTGGTGAAACGTGGTAAAACGATGGGTGCAGTGCAATGAAAACAACAATCCAAACATGCATGGAATAACCATTGAATGGTTTACAAGTGCTTGAACATTCAGCTCTTAATGGTAAAATATGTCTTGGTGATCAATAAGAATGAATATGGAAATATCAAACCATTTAATGGTCATAGTCATACTACTTGATGTTGGTACTTGTAAGGCTTAATGGTACAAGAAAGTCCGTCCTCAACAATGTATCAGTTTGTGTGCTATAAACAATGGTTCGATGGTTGTGCAATTGCTGTTTTCTTGGTAGGCATCCAGGTACTAGAATGTTTTTTCCAGCCAGGAATATCAAGCTCAAAAACCATGCCGATAACAAGTACTAACAATAAACCAGGGCAGTCGCGTGTGGCGAATCGTGAATCGCCTTAATTAAGAATGATTAACGACTGGTATGAACCATCTTTAACAAAAGATAACCATCATCAGCGATTGACCGTCATTCAATGGCTGGTTGGTGGTTGAACCACCCCTATGAGAGCATATGCTTGTCAACCAACCGGTTGTTAATAATTACCGTTGGGAAAATATGCAACGTGTCAATCAAACCACCAACTACTACGGTTGACCATCAGCAGTATTCATATCATTGCAGCATCATATTTGAAACCAAACAATAGTAGTATTGACTCATAATGGCCATTTACAATGGACATTAATACCAAAACATGGGGCAATATGGCTATAATGAGTCAAAATTATAATGTACATCCATGGCAAATGGCATTTATGATGGATATCTATTGACATAATAGCATCTATAAGCGCCTGTAAGTATCAAAACTATAAACCCCCAAGTCATGGCTGCTTATAATGGACCTCCATTATGTAAAACCAATGGTTTTGGGATGTTTTGGGGTACCCAATTTGGACCCACAACCATGTGTGAAACAATGATTGTACAGCCAAATGCAAATGGAAAACACAATTTTCTACCAGTTAATACCGGGTTCTTTCAGGTTTGTAAACTTGATTGAGAAATGATTGACACGATGATTCGACTGCCAGTGTAAACTATTAGTGGCATTATTTTGAAACCATGGGTTTTCAATCGGTAAATGGTGGTTTCTCAAAATAGGGGTACCCCAAAATTGGTTGGACTGGTTTAAAAAAACAATGTTCCACATCATGGGATGATTTTGGCTACCCCTATTTTGAGAAACACCCAAGTGATTGAACAGTACCAACAGTATGAGATTTGTCCAACTAGTAGCAGTATTGTGGAAAAAATGGTTTGGAATCATACTAAATGATACTTCATCGTTTTCGAACATCAGGTGTCAAACAACCGAAGACTTTTTGCAAGAGTTCAGTGGATTGGAATATAAGCTCTAAGTCCCAGCTAGAAGCAAACTAACGCAAGAGCTCAGTTGGTGGGAAAATAAGCCAGCAGTTTTAACAAATGAGGATTAGACAGGTTATAAACCTGGCAACTGGAGTAACACTCTTTAAAATCTTGATGCATCGTTGCATGTCTTTCTCAATCCACAAGCACCGGTGACACACGGGCCAGCGGCCTGTAGAATAGTAACTCAGCTGCCCTGGTGCCTGGAAATTGCAGCTGCATCGGTTCAGGGCCAACGAGTGGTGTCAGGGCAAAGGTCTACAGCCATTGCGAATCCTACATGCTAAGCGTAGGCTATACATAGGTTACACATACATATCCATTGTCCATATCTCTGTGTCATACTCATTTTCGTTAAGGTCATTGAAGTGACAAACAATCCAGTCACACTTGATCAAATGGACTCCCGAATCGTCGGGGCTCCATTCCGCGCCCTGAACGAAACAAAATAGGAATAGCCTTTCAAGGTGGATCTGCTGGCACCTGCTCGTTATGCATCTTTGCAGGGCAACCGTTCAACATTGGCACGCCAATATGCTTTGACTCGCAGCTGCGCATCAGGTCCATCATGACTGGAGGAGTGCAGCAGCTCACCCAATAATCAATGATCGTGAGCCATTGCTCTCAACTGTAATAGCTAACATTCTGATTATTCAAATGGTTGGCTGCTAATGGTTCACGACTCCGATGAATTGTTGACATAGCAAATGATGAATAATGGCAATGCCAATGTTGAACCACCAACAGTTTCCGCTCAAGGGATCGCCAATGGCAATATTGGTAGTGGTCAATGTTGTTAACAGAGTCCGTGGTCAATTCGCAGGCATGAGCAACTTGACCGTCGATTCATGCACCATTAAGTGACTCATGGACTCATAGCGATGACATTCGCAACCATTCAGTACCATCAGCCAACATCAACTAACATTACCCATCAGTAACCAACAATGACATTTTTCCAACCAACATTCAGCATCACAACGACAATCCAACAATAACAAACATTAACTATTGCTAACAACCCCTACGTGACATGAATCAAAATCATCCGACATAATCTGATCGCAGCACATGGCCATACATGGCCCAACATTAACCAAGATAACTGGTTGGTGGTTGCAACCCCAACCAAAAACATGGGAAATAAACAAACTGATTAATACCACCAAGAGCTGTTTAACCATTTTTGTTGAGTATTCTTCCCTAATTACGATTGATTAATTAAGCATTGATGGTTAGAACCCCCCAAAGAAAAACAACCAAGCTAGGAAATCTCTCTCTTGGTTTTGAACTTTCAGAAGTGGGAGATTGATAAAGCTGCGGATGATTTGCAACGATGCATCTACCACTGGTTGTGGTTGATACGAGGTGGTGCCCCCTTATCAACAATGAAATGGCCAGCATGAATCACAGTCTGATTCACCACACTTCCCAGGGTAACCACCACACTTTCATACCAAAGTCTTGAAAAAAGAGCCATGCGGTCAGAGCCCAACATGCCAGCATAACCCCACGACCCCAAATTCAAAGGTGGCACTCGGATCTGCACAATGCTCAACCAAAATGGCTGCTTGATTTTTTCGGCCTCGACCCAACATTTTGAATTGGGGGGCTTGGGGCGTGCAGTTCAGAGAAGTTTCATGGATAGCTGTTCTTTTTAAGAACCTGGTAGCTGTTTCTGCCACTCAGTGCTTTTCTGCACATTCAGGCATAGTCGGGCAAATATCAAATGCATAGACTGAAATACCACAAGAAAGAAAACTAGAAGCGATCTTGAGCGGCAGAGCTGTCACCACCATACCGCGGATAGCCCCAGGTAACCACTGACCCGTCTCGCAGAATGGCAGCAAAGGCCGCATTTGTGGCTTCAACTTGTTGCACGTGCCTGAGCTGATCTTGCACTGCAGAGCTGTCACCACCACTTTTAGGATTACCCCAGGTAACCACTGACCCGTTGCCCAAAATGGCGGCAAAGGCAAAGCCTCTGCCCTGAACTTGTTGCACGTTGATGAGCTGATCTTGAACTGCAGAGCTGTCACCACCAGAATCTGGGTCGCCCCAGGTAACCACTGACCCGTCGTCCAGGATAGCAGCAAAGGCAGCACCTGTGGCCTGAACTTGTTGCACGTGGATAAGCTGATCTTGCACTCCAGAGCTGTCACCACCACGTTCAGGACTGCCCCAGGTAACCACTGACCCGTCGCCCAGGATAGCAGCAAAGGCAAAGCTTGTGGCCTGAACTTGTTGCACGTTGATGAGCTGATCTTGAACTGCAGAGCTGTCACCACCAGAATCTGTGTCGCCCCAGGTAACCACAGACCCGTTGCCCAAGATGGCAGCAAAGGCGCCGCCACGTGTCGCCTGAACCCGTTTGACGTTCTTGAGCTGATCTTGCACTGCAGAGCTGTCACTACCAAAATCTGGCTCGCCCCAGGTAACCACTGACCCATCTCCCAAGATGGCAGCAAAGGCAGCATGTGTGCCTCCAATTTGTTGGACGTTGTCGAGCTTATCTTGCACAGCAAAGCTGTCACCACCTTTCTCTGGGTTGCCCCACGTAACCACTGACCCGTCGTCCAGGATAGCAGCAAAGGCAGCACCTGTTGCCTGGATTTGTTGCACGTGGATGAGCTGATCTTGCACTGCAGAGCTGTCGCCCCCCCACTCTTGATCGCCCCAGGTAACCACTGACCCGTCGCCCAAGATGGCTGCAAAGGCAGTCCCTGTGGCCTGAACTTGTTGCACGTTCCACAGCTGATCTTGCACTGCAGAGCTATCACCACCCTCGTCTGGAGTGCCCCAAGTCACGATCCTATCATCTCCACAGCACCACATCGCAAAAGCCTCGTTTGTTGCCACTACTTTTGGTTGTTGCACGACCGCAGTGAAGCGATCCCCATCTCGAATGCCTGAAGCTTCCAAAGAGTCCGTGAGGTCAGTCAGCTCTCGTCCCGTGTCCGTAGCAAGCCTGAGGAACCTCTGTCCGAACGACTTTTGGGCCATCACTTTCAAGTCCCTCACAGTGGAAAGGTGTGGGAGTGACAGTGTTTCACTCCGGCCACTTGGAAGGGACACTGTAATTTGAAGCATTTAAAGATATGCAGAGCTACAAGAGAATACAAATCTCATTATGTCTCCATTCAAATTGCTAAACTTTTGAGCCACTGCAGTGCCACCTGCGACGAGTCTTCGAGCCCTTTTGGAGTACTTGGTTGCTACCGCTGGGTGATGATGCAGCTACCATCATAACCGGTGCACCGGACCATGCAATGAACGTGATGATTTTGGGGGTCCCCAAACTGGCCTAAGAAACCCCCACATGGGTGTTTCTCTGGGTACCCCCAAGTCATCGACTCTTATGAACCAATTGTAATAGCGGTTTATTTTTGGGGGTACCTATTATCAGAATAACCTCCTATCATAATAACCTAGATCATAAACCCACCATTTTTGGGGTACCCCTATTTAAAAAAACCACCTCCCCCATGGCCATGACGTCACCAGCTGGTGAAGCTACCGCACCTCACAGGTTCCAGGCGGCTCGGGGACGCGGTAGCGACCTGGTGAGCAACGGAGGCGGCACCAGGGAACCAACATGTGGCTGGGGCACCCAGGTACCAAGCATGGTACTATACCAGGTATATATATTGGGGTACCAGGTATATATGGTGGTTTCTCAATATAAGGAACCCCAAAAAATGGAGTCGCGTCGCCTAGGGAGTCGCGTCGCGAGACCGACTGCAGCCAGGATGACAAGTGGCTATGGGTCAATATTACCCAACCAATAATGGGTGATAATGACCAACCAATAATAAGGGAAACAATGGTTAATAGTAGGGGAACCAGGGGTACGGGGTTTTGACTCACAGCCATATTAGTACCAGGTATATATCTATCTACATACCAAGTATATACCACAATACCACTAGTAGCAATATCAACTTAAGGTACCAGGTATATACTTTAGTACCTTGTTGGTAGTAGTGTTGGTATACTTGGGAGGGATTATCAACCGAGTATATACCAAGTAGGTATTTTGGTACCAGTATTGTTTGGGGGTATTTGAAGCCTCCAAAATTATTTGAAGAAACCATTGAAGAAACCATCTCATATATTGAGTGTGTGGTTCAACCATCAAGAAGTATTCTCAACCATATAGTGGTTGAACCATTGTTTGGGGTACCCTCATTATTGTTGGTTATGAACTCCATTGTTTACTGGTCGGTGGTTGAACCACCCCTATAAACGAAAAAATGCTTGTCAACAAGCCATTTGTTAATGATTAGGTTTGGGAAAATACAGATAAAAAGCCCCAACCAATATACCACGATGTTGAAATTTAGCCAGGCGATTTTTGAGGCTTCAATTTATAAATCGAACTCAATCAGGCACCATGTTGAACATGGCTCTCCCTCAAATTTGACTGTCACTACCATTTGGTTAGGCCACTGCTGGGAGCTGCAACTGGCTCCCCCATTCATACCTCTGGCTCCTGGCCTCGCTCCTTCCCACCCAACAGCCAGTCAACCAAATAAAAATCGAGGTCTAATAGGTTGATCAAAGATCTGTTTGATAAAATGGTCATTGATACCGCTTTCACATTGCCACCCGTCGTCTGGTCACCTGATAAGGGCTATCCAGAACCCCACTTCATCCCAGCCGCCCACCTGATTCTTGCATCCTTGCTGAAAAATCCAAACTCAGGAAAGGCGTCGCCTGGCATTGCTGCTCAAACCATGGGAAAGCAACATGCCCCATGCAGCATTGCCACGGCCATAACTACTCCATAAATCTCCATAACTGCTAGGGGCTGCGGATTGTAGACTTTCCCACCACCAAAAAGGAGCACATCACATAGCTCAAGAGTAAAAAAATTAAGCTTCACCAAATGTGGCGGGACCTATCCAGAAGTGTCCAAGGGGCCCGAAACAATCGGCCAGCGGCCGGGGTCACATATTCGTCTGCGTGGGGAACCCTTTCCTTTTCTAGCCAAGCCCGGAATATGCTAGCCTATAGGATCATCGTGTTGCAACCATGGCCAAGCTAGATCAAGCTAGTACATAGTCATAGATGGGCCTATGCTGCTTGCTCAAACTTAATAACCCTCACCGGCCCATTGCTAGAAGCTACTGGACCAAACCAATCCCAAACTTGCAGTCGTCCATAAATGGTAGTTCCCCTGAATCACCTCCAAAACATGACAGAGTAACATAGAGCAACCCTGCCGCGACAAACAAATCTGGTATCGGTATCCTAAGAAAACCACTCCCGCTGATTTCTGTTGCAGGAATCTAGCAGTAGCAAGAACCAGCAAAATCAGAATGCCATGCACAACTGGAGGTACATGCAGGTTGGGGACCGGCCAAGGACGGCGACCCCCACAACTGGCAGCATGGCGGACCAGGACATAACCTCCACAATAAACCCACCTTCAGGCACACCAGCCAGCGGCCAGGTACACATTTTTTGGGATACCCCACTGTCTTGTTGAACATGAAGGTCTTGCGATTCAGTTTCTGAGCCTCAGTCCGAGCTCTTGGTGCCAACATGAGCCCATGCAGAATGGGGAGCGGTCAACCACAACCGGGATGAAGTGGGGGATGACTGATTATAAGAAACAAAGGGATCAGAAAGACTTAGCGAGCGAAAACTGTGGATCTAGGGGATGCTGTCAAGTGGCAAAATCCCAGCCCAACCAGGTCACAGAATTTCAAACTTCAAATCAACACAGGAAATGTCAGCAGCACATCCCTTGCCTGGGCTTCCCTGGGCTGCCCTTGGCTGCCCTGGGCTTGGGTTTCCCTGCAATCACTTCATCGAACAGGATCACATCAGTGGAATCCTCCTTGGACCGGTTGATTCGCCGACCTTGGCCGTCGAGCTGAGAAGCTTCACTGCTTGGTGTGGGTTCAAAAGCACCCTGAGATCCGGGGAATCACCGGAGATGATGGGAGATGTTCGGAGATATTGGGAAATCCATACCATCAAAGTATAGATGCTTAATTGGCCCTTGATAATGGCTGATGGTGGTTAGCCCCTTGACGAGCCCCTACTGTTGGGGAGGACACCCTTGGGGGACCTGCAACTCCTATCGGGGGGGTCACCCTGTGCTCCCCGGCTGATCCAGCTAGCCCACATCTGCGTGGAGGTCACCTCCTTTAAGAAGGGTCGCTCCATCTCGGAACCTCGGAGCACCATCCGGCTGCGAGGACCATCCTTCACGGTACCCGTGGTATCATTGGTTTCTGCACTTTGTTTGGTGAGGTACTTGGAACTGGTTCCACATGGTCCCACATGTTTCCACTAAAACTGAGACAAATGCAAGAACAGGCCCATGGAAGTCGACCCAAGACCTGCTGATCCTGTACGTGCCCTGTGCTTGGGAAGCATGGCGTTTGTGGAATTTGGGCCTATAAATCCTATGAATACTGATGCGTAAGTAAACGTACAGAACACAGTTGGCCATGAGCCAAAGCCAAGCTTCAACTGTGGGTTGCTCAACTCTACAAAGTTTGTCTATAATTCCTTTGCTGGTTTTCACAATCCGAATGAACTCCCCGAACAATTATACATAGTATATCTCTCAAATCATTTCTTTTTAGCTAGTGAGCTAGTGTGACAACAATTATACATAATATATCACTCACTAGTGAGCGAGCAAGTGACAATACCACGAATTGTTTTTCCCAAATGGTTACCACTTGCTTTGGAACAAGCTCCATCCTCCACAAGCTCCGGGCATCTGGAGAGAAAACCCGATTGATCAAAACCTGGGCTGTCAGGCATCCGCCGGTTGGCCATGTCATGAGGAAACCTGTCCATGGAATTTCCTGCCATAGCTGCCATGGATGATGAAGGGCGATCAGAATTCACCACCCTGGAAACATCTCTCTCTCTCTCTCTTTCTCTATGTCTCTCCAATCATATCCGATCCTTTTACACGGATCACCTAAAGGAGTACAGGAACATAACACATCCAATTGAATAGTCATTTTACCGTTGCTCCAAGTGTTCAACTACCCTCTGGTGATCTCACACTACGTGCAAACAATTCAAACTTCAGTTTTCTTGCATCTATCAGGCCCAAAGTTGGTGGATTTCTCAGGGAGCTCGATCAAAGTGATGGAAGGCAACCAGAAATAGTTGCATCATTCGTGATTTGGAGGCGTGCTGACTGGTGAGCCGTGCCCCACCATCCTGGTGTTTTCATCCAAGGATGGACATGCCACCACCTACCAGCAGCCCCTATCCTGCTTCATCTCTGCTAAGGATGGACACCACCAACCAGAAACACATCACATCGTAGTAGATATGTGGTCCCAACCTTTCTCTAGAGCTCTGGCTCCAACATGCTCCAACCAGCTCCCGGCTACACATGGCGATCCTTGAGTCGGTGGCCACCATCGAAGCGTTCGTTGGCGAAACGGCTGTGATCCACCAGGAGGTCAGTCATGAACCTGGCAGCCCGTTGAGCCTGGGGTTTGGTTGGTTGGTTGGTTGATTGGGTGGTTGGTTGATTTATGAAACACACAAGCCCTGCAGAAGTCCCTGATCCTATCATCTCGCCTAATCTCTCTGATGTTTCCCAATCTACAAAATTTTCCTGATCTTTCAAGAATTTAATGGCAGTCTTTCTTCTTGCTTTCTAGTAGCACCTGTCCATCTATGGCATCATCGCATCAATGCGGCGATCACTGTGGCCAACCCCAAACCAAGTACCCACGATGTTAGATCTCGGCTTCTCTTTGCACCAACCGTCGGCGCGTTGGTGGTCGCACGTGCTGGCGGGTTTCTCACCAGGTTGGCATGTCTACACAAATGGGATGACAACCAGCTGATCATTCAAAGCACCTTTCTGTAATTTGAATTATGCATTATATGCATTAAAGAACTAAAGGGTGCATGACATTGCAGTACAATACCGTAAATTAGGCTACATTACAGTGCAGTTCGGCATGCTACATCACATTGGATCCGGCGATGTTGTAGAGCACTATACTCTACATACATAAATCACTATGAATATCTCTCCAGCTCAGTCTCCCAGGTCCCTCAACCAAACGAACCAGAGGGGCGCGCCGATAAAACATGCTTTCATGGAAGCCATGCATCATGAACAACACTTTGCGGACCGTGTGTTTTTTCTGCATCGGAACGAAGGGGAAAAAAGGCTGGAAAGGCATATTCTATATTGACATGATTTCTCATGTGTTATTCATGTGTGCGCACGCGTTTGTCAATGCCAGCCATCAACAAAAAAAGGTCAACATCCCAACAGCTTCATGAGCCCCAGGATCTCAACCCAGGCCAGCCATCAACATCCCAAGACCTTCGCCACAGCAGTAGATCTCAGCCCCAGGATCCCGCCATGCACCCTTCAGCGGTTCTGAAACAGGTCAGCTACGCCATAGGAAGGCCATGCCTTGGAGCGATGCATATGGGACTCAGCTAGCTGTCGGGTGGGACAGCTGCTAAGAGCCTATGACATCCTATGACATCCTATGTCATCATACACATATCATATACTAAGATCCTGTGTATCAATATCATAGGCTTCTAAGAGTATCATCCTATGTATCCTGTTCCTCCCTTCTTCTGGCTCTCTCTCTATCGATGCTTGTGTGCATCCAGTACATGCTGTTGGCGGAAACAGTGTCCAGCATCGGTGGCCCCCCCGTGGCCCTCCGTGCATCCAACGAATCAACGAGTCGGACTCAAACTCGCCGGCATCTCCCTGCGGTGCCACAGATCAGAGTTGGCGGCACCAGCCACTCATAGTAATTGTCTCACCCATGATCAGCTAATGGTCAGCAACCATGGACTATTATCTCCTGCGCAGGGTACCCACAAATGGTCCACAAATCACAAAATACTGACTCAACCACTAGCAGCCTTGCCACCAATCCAGTGGGTGGCAAGTGCGCCGGTGTGGTGCTAACTTGTATGTTGCAGCAGGCTATTCTCAGCATGAAAGTCACTTGCAAAAACCTTAGCCTATCGAATCCCGCCGTGTTGAAACAAGTATGCGAAGGTTGGCATTCACTATTTTTTGCTCTCCGCGCCAAACCATGACGATGGCAAAGGCCACTCTGCAGTGAAAACCCCAAGCCAAAGCCTGCTTGCATCCGGCAAATCGGACACAAGTATTTCCCACAACCCTGTTGTTATGCCTTGGCCTTGTGGCAAATCACGCAGAGAGTGCTCGTCAACTCTCATTTCGGGCATTTGTGGATACTACGCAACCAATTCGCGGTAATGCGATCCATCTGCCCCAACTGTATTGCATGTCTGTACAACAAATTACGGCCGGCGCTGCAAACTTTGCAACAAGCTGCATGGCCAACCCCACAGCTACCGCATCAAACTTCCAAAAGGCCCCTCCGGTGCTGTTCCAGGCTGCGTGGTGCGCGGGAAGTAATGCAAGAGGCAATAAGAGCCATGCAAGACACTGAGAGCAACAGAAATATCAATGAAGACCTGGTTGGCGACCCCAACACCTCTGGAACCATTTCACCTTCCGATATTGCAAGCGGGATCCTTGGTGTCACAGTGACAGCAGCTGGGAGACATGTACACGTGACCTGAATGCAGTTCACCGATGACACGTTGGTTGTGTTTGATCCATCGACCATGCAAGCAAACGGATTTCTGCTATAGAATTTGGACCTGCCGAACCTAGACATTTAGAGCCAACTCAAGTGCCACAGCCATGCGACGGAGGCAGCTCGTCGAAATGAACGTCATTGCTGATGGGGCTGAGAAGTTTTTTGGGGAACCACCTGGTGCCGGTGCGTCATCGGAATGGTTTGGCATGAAGATGCCTGATTGAACGGACAAATAATGGACCTCTGCTATTCCCTGCTATTGAATTGATGTTGACTCATGGCTAGTGATGCATTTAGATGATATTGTTAACGATATCAAATCTTGAAATGCTGCCGTTACTTCTGGCTGATGACCAGGGAAGGTTTCGTAATAGCTGCCTCCAAGGCACTTCTGGGCGCCTGGCCTGGTCACGTCATAGATGTACCTGCGAAACGCAACTTGGCACCAAGCGAGAATGGATCCCAGATGCTCCATGTGTGGCATATGTGCCGAGATTTGCCTATATATAGAACGACCCAAGTGTAGGTAGGTAATTTCATACATGGAGCATATGGGGGTGGTTATTGAAAACACCTGTGATTTGCCATTACTACGACCATTGCCGAAATGTTCGATGGCTCGCGTATTTAGGTGCATAAACTGGGTCATTTTATCCGCAACTGCCGGCAAATATGCCATAGCAATCTACAGCATCTATTTCACCATCCAATCCGGATGCACTGAAGTCATGCAGTGCTCCAAATCGGTGGCAGTGTCGACATTGCACCATGATCATGATTCCGACGGATGACCGTTGTTGAAGTCTGTCGATCACAACCCTGGACCCCCATGGATCTCCCACAACGGGCTGACGACCCTGATCTCTTGGGTCTGGGGGCCACGCTGCAAGCCCCCCCCCGCCTCGTTTTGGGAGTTCCAGGCTTCGACAGAGCCGGCGGCCACACCAGTCCCATGTCGCTGGCCGTCAGCTTTCGCCGCGCCACTTCGCGGATGAAGGCCCCGGTACCTTGCAGCTGGGCCATGGCTGTCCAGGGGTATTCCGTTGGCCTGTTGATATGGTAATGGTTAAGTTATGATGGTTCTGATGGTCATTGGGCTATTTAATATGTTATGTGGGGATTGATGGCCATGACATGCCATGACTATAGTGGTGAATCTAACCACTCTGATGGATGGCTACGACTTGTGCTGATTGGAGATGAGTGACTTTTGTTGAGATTGGTGATTGGAAACTACAAATGGTTGCCAGCAGAAGTATATATGGCATGAGATATGTATTAATGACAAGTGATTGTCATTTTGGGGTTCATTATGGAGGTAGGAGTGCTCATCATCACACTTGGAGCGGTAGTGCGAGTCAACGCATTTCAATACAATAGGAATTGGACTGAACCTCTTCCACACTTCTCCAACTACCGCTCTTCATAAAGTTGGGTACAGCTATGAATCAAAATATCTCATGGAAGGGCTGCGGGGTTCGTGGATCAACACACCCTCCCTTTCCGAGTTTACAACAGGTCTCAGGGGGTGCGTAGCTGGGAAGCATTGGGAAGCTGTGACGCAGCTATGATCAAACATTGCCAAGCAAATGCTGACGGAGTTACGGTTCAGCGCCAATTCGGCTTGCCACAGCCCCTCTCCACTGCCACAACCTTCCGAGTACATTGGGAAGTCATGCCACATCCCAACGTGGACATCCACATGAACACCTCAGAGCTTCCGCAGCTGCTCAATGCCACACAAGGTGAAGTCGCAATCCAATTGAGTTATACCCGCTGCATGTTGCTTACATTCTTAACCTTTCTTGTCATCCCGGCTATGTTGATGTTGTTTGCTTGTTGCATGCCATCCTGATATGGTTGCTTGCTCTCTCCCCAATAGGAGATCCGTATGGCATGAGAGATTCTCAAAATGGTGGGCCCCCAAATCATCCAATACTAAGCATCTTTTGCACAAAAAAGGATGCATGTTTTGATCATTTTTGGGGATTCCCAAATTTTGAGAAACGCAAACATTTCATATTACCAATTTGACAAGCCATCTGCAGTTTAAGCACAAATTGCACTGATGCACTGCCAAAGCATGGTTGGTTTGTTCATCTGGATCTCCCATTAGTTGGTGCATGTTGGTGCTTGTAGTTGGTTTTAACCGTGGTTTGCCACTGTGCGCAAATACTAAGGGATGTTGTTTATTGCTTATTCATTGAACCTTACTTGCAAGTCTACGCCAGCAGCCAACCAGTTTCCTTCAATGCGTGCTAATCGTCATTTGCAAATCATCAGCCATGAAAATAATTGACCATCATCATATCACCATCACTAGCCACCAATTCATCATGATTCAACCTCATGCACACCAGCCGGTAAACCACTATGACCAGCTGCGACCCATAATTCAAACATTCACCATTGACGTTTGCCTATCCTGATTAAACATCATTCATGCCAACCATACATTTGCATGGTTGTTCACGGTTGGAGTGCCATGAGCCATCAGTTGTAACCTTAACCTTCGATTGTTGATACTTGATAACAATCAGTTATCTTTTCATCTAGTACATATGGAAAAGAGGGTTCTCCAAAATTATGTGTCACAATTATATTCATGATTGACCATTATCATCATTATGTACTATTATGCTGATAATTTACCAGCCATCGCTATTAACCATCGCTAGGCTAACTCGCAAAATAACAAGCATCATCAACCTTTACCAATCATTAATTGTTAGTTAACCATTCCCAACCGTAGGAAACTAAAGGATAAACCCCTATGATTAGCCACCACGGATCATGAATCACCATGAATCCTATGGTGTCCCATGGTCATGAGCCATAGTCATTATGATTAGCCACAAAAAAAATAAAAAAACATCTTTCACCAGGTCACCTTTATAATGACCATCACCCACCAACAATCACGCCATCTCCCCAGATCGCGAGCCGTTGCCGTCCCGGTGCTGGCCCCATAGAAGGCAGCCTTCTGCGCCACGATCATCGAATCGCCAAGGATGGACTCGGAGCCACCAACCATGAAGAGCAATGGGGGGACACCGCCACCTGTGGCGCCAGTGGGTACGTTGATGGCTTGAAATTGTTTGGGATAGGCTTTAACGGTTTGAAATAGTGCTTGTATAGTAATATAGTGCTTGTATAGTAATATAGTGCTTGTATAGTAGCTAACCCTCATAGTGGCTAATATCTTAGAACCCTTTAGCGGGGTTTTTTGATTCGGTGTGTTTCTGGCACATGTCAATAAACATACACTTGGACCATAAATTCATTAGAAATCCATCAGTTTTCCATCATCTTTCCATTGATAGAATGGTGGATTTTTGTTGGAATTCTGTTGGAATTGTATTGGAATTGTGTTGGATTTTTTGGAATTTTGTTGGAATTGTATTGGAATTGTGTTGGAATTTTGTTGGAATTGCGCTGGTTGGAAGTTTGTTGGAATTGTGTTGGAATTTTGTTGGAATTGTGTTGGAATTTTGTTGGAATTGTGTTGGAATTAAGTTGGAATTATGTTGGAATTTTGATGGAAACATGTTGCAGTTTTGCAGCCTGAAGTTTGGCAAGAAAGCACCATATTGAAAAAACCCTCTAAGAGACTTGTTGATAAACGTGGTTATAAGTTATAGTTATAAGTAAGTTATAACAGTGATTGATGGTGGAAAGTGGTTATATAGTGGCAACCCTCATAAAGGTGGGTGCATTAGAGATTAAAGTATCCATGGCTATGACTAGTGGTGTTTTTTGATGACGGTTGAGGATGGTTTTGAGTTCAAACGATTGATGTCAATGGCTATAGTGAAACGACCCAATTGTGAATCAAATATGTTAGAACATTAATATTTTCACATTTCCAATTGTGACTGCAAATGGTGTTGATGTTGATGCAAGCGGTGGCAAACTGTGGTTGACGTTGATGGTTTTTAATTGGGGTCGATGTTGCTGGCGTGAAAGAACAGCTGATGCGGATGGCTAAAAACAAAGGTTGATGTTGATGGCTTCAAAACACATAATTGATGGTGATGTATCATCATGTCTGTTTTCACGGGTGATGCTTTTAATTCTAATGGTGGCCAGGGTGATACCAGTGAATTGCTGATAAATATTCGATGGTTCGAAAGCCTGAGCCTTTTGTACACTTGTCTATGGTTGGCAAGGACGGTTCATTTCGGGAACTTTGCTGTCAACAGGAAACCTAGGTCAGCAACTGCCAAGCCTTCGCATCTTGACAGAACCGGCAGAACAAACAAACACATGCTATGAGCAAATCATGTTTGTGATCATCTGCATGTTCTGTCTTTACGTTTGCGCCCCTCTAAATATATGAGTCAAGGTGTGGATGTGTTTGAAAGATAAATTGCAAATCATTGCATACACACAAAAATGAAGGATAGATGAAAGATGAATACTCCCAGTTTCTCAACCACAACAAACATATGATACATGATTTTCTGTGATGCTTGAGAAGCTGATAGCATCCGATAGGCGTACTGCTTAGAGTCGACCTATGGCAATGTGCCACGCAAGCGACAACATCAATGGAAAAAAATAGCATCTGATAGGCGCTGTGCCAACTGCTGGATAGAGATATATAGAGATGCATTTGTTAATCGCCGCCAAATCTCCTCCAAGATGTGGAGGGAAAAGCTAATACCTAATTAATAGCTATTGAGCTGAATTTCACCATGTCATAACAGCAAACGCTTCGTGCTCGGCCTTCATTCTCTCATGGTGAATGCCCAGCGGAGGCCCATCCCACCACAAACCTATACCGGAAAGATCCCAAAGATATCCCGAAGATATCCCAAAGCCACCAAATGCATGGCTACCCAATGGCTATCAATGACCCCATGGATCCCCATGGCCATGGCCATGCATGGCAAGCCAGTGAGCAATCCCAGCATGTCATGCCCAACTCAAGCCATGGATTCCCGCTTTGGAGCATTTCCTGAAACCCAGACATTTACCCTCTCGTCTAAAAGACTTTCTCTAAGGAAACAAATGGGGGTTGGAGCAGCAGCTGAAACCAACACATCATATACGCTCACATCATGGCAATCAGGGGTCGCACAATGCCACACCTCCCAGTTCCTGCTCTGTGGTCCAGAAAGGAGATGCCACAGGATCGGTCAGCAAATCGACGTTGCTCCCAATGTAACCTGTGCGTACCGTTCGGTGGCACCCCTTCCCGTGCACCTTACAATGAATGGGAGATCCTTCATCACCCCAGAAATTCCACTGGATGAAAATCCGCTGGTAGTCACTACCCTGGTAGTGAAGATCCATAAGAACCATGAGAATAAATAACCTCCCGTTTTCAATAACTGTGGAGTTGTTCCTAAATTAGTGGGACGCTTTATGCTTGCATGGTTTCTCACGCTTTGTCGTATAAGAGGGTATGTCAAATATTAATCAACCGGCAATTCATCAATTGATCATCCCTTGTGCTGACTAGGCAGCAGCAAGCTTGGCTCACTCTTACAGCGCGAGTTTCTGCCACACAGGGGACCAGGTTCACCCACTTCTGCTCTGAACAGCATGGTCCACTCATGCCCCCAGGCGGAGGCTCTTGCACCACACTTTGTTTGAAGGTCGCCATGGCTAGGGTTAATATTCATACCACGATCCCATCATCAACACATCTTAGGCAATCGCTCTAGTTAATAAACCACAGTTAATAAACCACCCCTAATTATTTCTAAAAAATAGCTGGTGACTTACCATCAAACAAAGTGGGTTTATTGATCTGGACCCACCATTGCTAGTTGGGTCTTTGTTGGCCATAAACTGTCATGCATCCTTGTTCTTGGCGAATAATGACGGATCTTTATCAATCAAGGTTGCGATTATTAATGACAAATTTATCAATCGTAGTCACTCTTAGTTGGCTATACTCGATGGTACTTGTTGGTCGTTGTTTGAGCCTGGAGATTTCGTTTCCATCCATTTCCATCCCCTCCCATGAATCGCGCCCGAGCTGCTTTTGGCATTGGCAGTGAACTCGTCCAAGTTCTCTTCGGGATGGCCACGAAACATCAAGTCACCAACGTAGGCTACACCGGAGCTGGGGTCTTTGAAAGCTTTCCTCGTCACAGGAAGCTCCGCAACTGGAAACAACTGAAACACTTGGCAGTGCGCCGCGTCACAAAGGATAGCTACGGTAGGTGGCTAGTGGCCATCTTCGTGATCTTCAATCATCGAGTTCCATCAAGTGACTTGAAGAGCGCAATGTTTCAGTGTTTGAGCTTGAGTGCAAACATACGCCAATGTACAAACATGGACCTATATGGCAGTACAAACAAATGGATGACCTATGGTCACACATCATGTACGTACTTAGGGGTCATCTAGATATCATCAGCAAGTCCTCATGTTCATCTATGTTCCTTTCCATTGGGCTGGCTGTGATACCCAACCGAGGGACCTTTCTAGTAGCTTGATTGAACAAGCAACATCAATCAACCAATGAATGATTCTTGTTTAGTACCAGTTTAGAAGCCATTGTTTACTAAGAACAACCATCAACCTGCCGTTCAATCAAGGCAGCAATGGGTGGCAAACTCAGGTTCCTGATGCCATTCTTCAAGGCGAGTGTCTTGTCCACGATTTTGGCAAAAGCGTTGTAGTAGTAGTCCGGGGTGTCACATTTCCTCATGGCACCATCAAAAGAACTCTCTGAAGAAGGAATGTTCACAAATTGGAGAGTTAATCACCACCATTCAGGTGCTCTCCACTGGGAAAAGGAATACCACATGGTACGACCGTGTAACCCCACAAGTGGTGAGAAAGTTCGCACGAGCTTTCCTCCAACCGTTGATTAACGCAGAGATTTTCCGCAAATGTTTTTTTTCCCACCAAGCCATTGAGGCAGAGCATCAGGTTGGTCCAGGGACTGAAGAAAATACCTCCAGCTAAGCTTTGAGCTTTCGACAGCTGCTCTGGCTTCGTCAACGCTACACCTGAACATCAAGCAATGGTGAGGAGAGTGTAGCTGTACTCTGGGGAGGCTTTACTCCTGATCACCAGCACTAGTTCACACAAAAGTGTCTCCAGAATTTTGGGGTGGCAGCTTGGAACCAAAGAATGAGCAAATATTGACGAGAATGTATCACATCAAATGTTGCTGAGCAAGGTCAAAAATTATACTAAAAGGTGGTACACTCGGGGGCCAAAGTCATTGCAAAATGTGTTTTGGAACCTACTTCCCCATGTGACCGCTCGCCACGACCCCTGTCACGGCAGAGACCTTGCAACAACTTGTTCCCCCATGTGACCGCTAGGATTTCAGGAGGTTTCTTTAACATATCATCTTTTTGTGTTTACCCTAGTTTCAGTAGCAATTCACAATGGACCGCGTGCGTCAGCAGCAGCACTTTTTTATCATTTCTTGGGCATGTATTGTTGAGAACGCATGCTCATCCAAGCCTTCAGCCAGCCCATGCGAGATTTCTTGTTGGACCAAACTCCGCTGTCAAGCTCCTTTCGGAAGCGCAGGGAGAGTTCACACTTCGGCGTCTTCTTCGCCAAATGGTCAACAAAAAAAGCACAGACCTTTGTAAATTGGGACGGCGACAGCTTTGCAGTTGCCAGCTCGGCAGATTCAAACTTTGAGTTGAGAATCTGCACGCAGTGCCGGGGATTATTCAAATCCCACTCATCCTCACTGTCATCTGGCGCCGGCGCCGCATGCTCAGTTGATGCAGCTGCACCAGTGGAGCTTTTTACAGTAGCAGCAGCGGCAAGGCTCTTGGCAGCAGGCAGCGCTGCCGGCGTTGCTGCAGCCGGCGTTGCAGGGGCCGGCGTCGCTGGGGCCTGCAAATGCTGGGCGGCCGCAAGACAAGAAATTGGGGACACGACGCAACCATCAAGTGATTGCGAGTCTACAACTCACCAAAGTGGTACAAACATAAAATCATCAGAATCAGAACACGCTCTAAGTAAAGGTCGAAATATTCAACACTCAACACTTACAATCACACAACATTCGTCTTACTAGGCAAGGCAAACCATCATCTCCTCTGCAGTCGGCGCAGCCGCTGAAGATGAGTTGCGGTTCCGTCTGCGGAGTTCTGACATCAGGTCGGTGACTGCGGTCAAAGTCTTTTCATCCAGGGCCTCTTCCACGGCCGATTCATTTTTTCTCCAGCCAGACCGTCGGCCTGCACGATGGATTTGAAATTGTGATTCATCAAAATTCTCATTCTCTGAGCGACAGTATGGGCAATACTTGTGATTCGAAGCAACCCAGGAAGAACAAGAAGGGCAGCGATCTTTGGAAGGCGCGACAGCGCGCACAAGCTCCAACGCTTTCAGGGGGCTACTTTTGACAAGCATCCTCATTCCCAAGCCGTGGACCATCACGTCTGCGAACCTGTAGCCGCAGCTCAAGACACGAGCCCGCATGACATGCACCTTCAAAGAAACCCTACAAGAAGAAACTGCAGATAAAAAAGCTAAGCAACCTTCTCCGAGGAGTGTGGCGCATCCCCAGCGCACTTGCGCTTCGGAGTCCAGTCCATTGCAAGCAGAGGTGAGAAATAGTGAGAACAGGAAGGTGAACAACAAAAATAGCTGCAGGATATATGGAAATGTAATGGTGAATGGAAAGGAGAACATTCCAAATCACAAGCTGACCGCAACAAATTGTAATGAAACATGACAACGATGCTAAAAAACACAATATGCAAAACACCAAGTGACCGCTGCAATCGCCACGACTTAGAAAAAAATTTATCCCCAACTAATTTCAAGAAAAACAGTAAACCGCCACGACTTCGAACCTTGGGTGTAATGATCTTGCCAACCTCTTAACGACAAGGCCCAAGATAAGAAAAAATAAATCAGTGCTAATCAAATACACGTTGCTCACTGTTCTCGCAAAAAATCTGCGATACAATGGCTGTCACAAACCTGCTTAGGGACCCTCGCACTACCAGTTGTACCCAGGTCCCAGGTGACCCGAGGCCGCCTTGCGGAGTCCAACCGGCCCCAGATTTGAGAACCATGATCAAGGACAAGGCCGTGCCGCCACCCGCAGAATCACCTCCCACCAGCAACGGCGCAGAGCCGGGTGCACACTTCATGCCATCCAATTCGGTCTCGGCCAACCTGGGTGCAACCATGGGGCAGGAATTGGATCGTTTTTACAAGCCATCCGTGCCAAGGATGCAGCTGAACAGAACATGACAATACGCGGGAAGTAGATAGACTTAGGACCTGTCAAGGACGAGTAGATTGAAAACCTCATACAAGTCTTTAATAAGGAGTTTTTTGGAAAAGGAACTATAGTCTGGGGCTGCTGCGCCCTAAAGAAATGCTCCGAATTGTCCTCATTTTCTCGTGACAGAATGAGCCTGCATCGCACTGCACCATTGGTGCCAAGTAGATGCAGCACGATCATCGGTTGCTACTCGTCGTTGGGTAAGCTCTCCATAGTGAACCATCGAAAGGGAGCTTCAACCCAAACAAATGTGTCTGAACATTTACGGTATAAGATGGTATCAGCTTGGCAGTCAGCTTGGCATCAAATATGCAGGAGCCGTTCCCACTTCATGTGTTGTACTGCTTGATCCAAGGGACCACCGCAGTGCATCCAGGCAGGCTTTCATGATGACGTGGTAATCCCCCACCGGGGCCAGCGGGAAATCTGGAACCATCACGATGGCACCCGACGTTTCGGCGATTTTGGAGGCAAGCTGCCCATAAGATAAGGTATCAGGTGAGCCTCGGTAAGGGGCATGGCCGAAATTTGGGGCAGCTCCTGGAAAGTTGTGCCTTGTCCAACGAGGAAAAAACAAAGCACACAATCTTGACTCAAGAAAAATACTTATGACTGTTGTGACCGGGTGGAATTTGAAATCATTTCTAGCTTTCTAATGAGATCACATTTAAATTGCGGGACTACGGGCCTGCATCTCCACTTCAAAAGGGTTGATGATGATGATGATGATGATGATGATGATGATGATGATGATGATGAATGACATTAGCTGTATGAGCTAGGAGGTACATCATCACCCTGTGCTGTAATGGTTAATGCTTGTGACCACCAACTGCAAAAGCAAGAAGCCATACTCCCAACTACCGCCGTGGACCCACAGGAGCCGTGGGGATTCGCAGTTGGCACCCTCTGGGATCCACAACAAGTCATCCTCAGCGACCCGCGACGACGGGCGAACAGCTGAACCATCGGTATCCAGCAGTGGCCATCGGTGGCCATCGGTGGCCGTCATTTGATCATGTTGAATCATTAGTTCAAATGGCCACTCAAATGGAGGATCAGTTCGAATTTCAAATTCAATCAATCGTTAGTTAAGATGGCCATCATTTAATCATCAATGACAACCATCACTTAAGACACCCATCATTGGAGAATCTCAGCAAGGACAGGTGCCTTCCAAATTTTCCAAACTTTCTCAGGAGCATCGCTCATGGGTTTATGGAATGGTGAGATGGTTCAGATCCGGAAGTTTCTCCAAGAAATTCAGGGCCCACAAATCCACCTCACGGGCGGAACATGCTAGATGTAGTCTGATTTTGTCAGCCGGGGCGCGAATAGATACCGTGCTAGCAACAACAACAACAACAACAACAACAACAACAACAACAACAACAACAATTTTGGCAAACCAAGGCAAAAATATTTGCACATCATACCATATCAAATCATATTTCGTCATATGCCTATTCAGTAGCAGGACAATTCCCATAGCTTCCTACAAAAATCCAGTCTGACAAACACACAAAGAAACAAAGAAATCATGGATACCAGTCCATTTTAGCGCCAAGATGCGCCTAGATAGTTGGCCCATGTCCATAAAATACCTACCATAACCCGACAGCCCTGAAAAATGTGTGCATTGGGGAAGTGGACAGAAGTCAGCCTACTGATTCGAAGTATGAATACACACAAAAAAGAGACATCTTTGCAAAAATGAATGCAGGTAGTTCTCTAAGTTTGAGTGCTGAAGATTCCACCTGTTCCTCCACGACAACGATAAAATTTGATTGAGATCAGGCATCTTACCCATGTAACATGTACGAGTTCCATGTTCCATGTTTTGGCAAAAGCACGTCAGGGGCATGGCACTACTGCCATGTCGAGCGCTGAAACTGCTTCCAAGTGGCACCACGATAGCCCTTCCTCAGGCATGCTGAGTGATTGCCAATGGATATGGTTGATGTTGGGCATGATGGCTTATCAAAGCAGTCAACTTTTGAGTGTTTGAAGCTTGAAATTTGTTTCATGTCAGCGGTAACTAAGAGCCAATCCCGCAAAATGAACAGGTGAAGAGAACAACGGCTTCAACGAGTACATCTAAACAAAAGCACTTGGACACGCTTCAGCATAGGCACCCAACAAGATGAGCTCCTCATCCCTGTGCGTTTGCCGGTGGTTTCCCTACCAAATGGCAGTGGGTCAAAAGCCCGTACCCTTGGTTCCCCGTCATTAACCAATATTTTCCCTATGATTTGGTGGGTCATTCTGAGCCATGAACTTGATGGTTGATATTGACTGATTGTCAAATAGCCCATGGGGAAGCCACTATGGCCGCTGATCCAAGCGTCACATCATCGTAGCACTCCTTGTCGCACAACCACCCCACGCCGGGCCGGCGGATCTTCTGCTTGCGGACGCCTTTGCCATACTTCTGATCCAGGCAACCTGATCCCGGTAGCGTTGGCCGAGGCCTCCACCCTGCCTTTGAAATGACAAGGTTGCTTCCAGTGGATAGTGCTTCCAATGGGATGGCAGTGCTTCCAAGGGGATGGGAGGTACATGTAGTACCAGCCCATAGAATTTGGTGCAAATGTCAGATGTCGGTGTTTTCATCTTGTGTTACCCATCTGCTTTCACACATTAGCATGCACACCAACAATTTTAGTCATCATCAACCATCATCAAACATGATTAATTAAGCATCATGAATCATGAGCCATCATAAGCCACCTATCACTAACATCTACTAATTAATCATCATCACCCACAGTTGAAAAGTAGAACATGGTAACGGTATATGTTCCGAGGTCTGTTCCAGGGAGGCGAAAACGACCAAGGAACAGCTAGAGTCGCGCACCAATGCGCGATAGCAATAGGCGACCGTCTCCGAAATGAGATCCTTGCGACTTACGTCTTTGTGCATGTTGCTGCATCTGCAAGCTTGAATGTTTATCCTGAGGCCCTAGCACAGAAACATCAATGACACCAACTCTCGTCGAATCGTTGAGTGCATCAAGAAGAAACAGGTTCCACAAGTTCAGCGGTTAATGTTGCCATGTGCTGACACTCCTCCGCAACATGGCAATAAAAGGACATGCTGCTGGATGACTCACTCTGTCAAGCAAGTGGTGCTCGTGGCGGTTTTCATCCACAAAATGTTCTGTTCAGCTTGTCATCCAAATGCCCAATCATCAGCTGTTGTTGTCGTCCGTTGTTTGTTTCTTTTGTTGGTTGTTTGATCGCTTGGCTACCTTATGCTGCATTATGCTTCCTTTTTGTTGGTTGTTGGTTGTGTGGTTTCTGGTGGTTTGTTGCTGTTTCCGCTCCTCCTCTTGCTGTTGGTCGTCGTTCCCTACTTCTGCGTTGATTCTCCTGATGGTCTCCGTTAACTCCTCTACCGGTCGCCCACCTCGTAGGGGTAATGGGATGCGTTGCTGCCACGAGCAGTTGCCAGTGCTGCCAGTGCCAGCTGCAGGATCAGCGGCCGCAGCGTCATGGAAACGGTTGCTGAGGATGCTGCGAGCCGAACCAAACTGGCTTATGGCAATGACTGACTGCGAGGTTCACGATGGATATCATGATGGCTCATGCTGGTTTATTGATGGACCCAATGCCTATTACCCCGGGTCATCGGCTGCCAAAGGGGCATGCCAAATTAATTGGTGGCCAACTGAGTGCTGAAAGGCTTGTGTAAACAGGCAGTGCCCTCTCAGCAAGCCACTCAACAGTCGCTTTTTTCCTTCGCGGGAATTCGATGGAATTCAGGTATGCCTCTTCTCCAGCCCCTTGAGGGTGGAGCTTGAGCAAGGAGTGGATCATTCGTCACCGCTTCGCCTGACGCCGAGATGCATTCTTCTTCCATGCATTTTACCCATGATGTCAGTGATGAGCCAAGAGACAACATGACCCTCTTCATTGGAAGACTTTGCCGTGAGCAACACCTTCCTTGAGCACCTTTCACAGCTTCGTATCTAGCTCGAATTGGTTTCCTAGACTGCGGGATGGGTCATTTCTAAGATAGTTTAGCCAAGAAACAACATGGATGTTGTAATGGTTCCCTTGATGGATGATACCCCATGATGTTTTGAGGCTGTGAGAAGTCTCCACTCGCAGCCGTGACACCAGGGCCTAGCGTTGCGACCACACCGTCACGTAGCCGTTGGATTGGGCCACCAGCAGCTGTCCAATGCTCCCGGGATTCACCGCCAGCGAATTCACCTTGCCACCTGCAAGGCCCCAAAGTGCCCCACTTGCCGCCATGGCTGCAGGGCTCGTGGCCACAAAAGATGGTAAGAACTACATGCTGCCCCGAGATCGCAAAAAACTGTTTACTAGGTAGCAACCATTAACCAGCCATTTAAACACTGGTCATCAACCATGTGATGTCTTTTATGTTGACTAGTTATTAACTACTGTATTGTATATGAGTTTTACTATTTACTATCTAAACTATTATCCTTGACTATTACTAAGATCAATGGTCGACTATTAACCAGCCATTCAACCATTCTTAACTATCAACTTATTAACCTTGACTATTAACCAGCCATTAACCAGCCATTATCAGCTGTTGGCTTGGTGATTTTGAAGCCTGTTGCGTGGGCCCTCGATGGCCCCGAACCTTTCGTGTCGATTTGGCACAGCGGGGAGCCATTGACCGCCCAAAAGTAGACAGAGCCACCTGAGCGGCGCGACCGCCACATGGAGCTTCCCATGGTTTCAGCTGCCAAGATTGGCCAAAATAGCTGAGGACTAGGGAGTGTAAAGGGATGTCATAGGGTTGATGCTAGAAGTAAAAAACTGACTATAAGGATTACTTAATCTTACACATTGCTATTACCTAATCTTACACATCTCGATTGATTTGAATGGATTTCAGAGAGAAATTCTAGATCATGATCAGATTTCGAAATGATGATCACAGGTTGCTATGGGAGAAAGTGTTCACCAGTTAGTGAACAATGGGATGGGATAATTGATGCCCCTGACATATGTGCTTGACAGGAAAAGCCCCGGGTGATAGTACCAAACCAAGCTTCTTTATAATCAAACATGCATGCAATCTCATCCGTAGACATAGAACGCGAACACAGAGAACAAATTAGGTGGGACAACTTCCATAATTTCGATCGGCTATGTGGCACAGACCTTGTTGACACCCCTATTGCGACATTGACAGTGTCTAATTGAAAAATCCCCACCTCAACAGGGCCGCCTGTACAGTTGACGGAGTAAGCATTCCAAGCTGTCGAAAATGCTTGTTCAGAGAACGGGAGAAGGGGGGAGAGAGAGAGAGAGAGAGAAAGACGGGTTTAACTTATTTTTTGACTGCGCCCTCCCACAGGACTTGTAGCGGGTTTAACTTATATGTAAATGTATTTTTATTTCATATAGCCGTATACCTATAATATACAAATTGAAAAATAAGAAACAATAAGTATACATAGCACATGTGTAATGTAATGTAATGCCATGTAATGCGATGTAATGCAATGTAATGCAATGAAATGTGAAGTGTGCAAATTAAAATGAAAAACACACATGTATCTTTGCTGTAAAGTTATTTAAGCATAGAGTGTAGATATCAGGTGAGTAGTAAACATATCAATATGTTTTACTTCAGTGTTTTGCAAACATGTGGGCAGCACTTCTGTATAATCCCTTCTTGCACTTTCCTGACAAAACTCCGCCAACCTGTCTTGACCCAAAAAATCACCACCATGCCCATTGTGAAAACAAAACCTCGCCGTACTTACGGGAGATCCGCAGCAGCAATACACCACCTTCACGCTGGTGCCTGAGTTTCCACATAAGCTGTTGATATCGGTTAATCATTGATCTCCTATTTGGAACCTGAAACCCCCCGGGATCGGACCAGCGAAGTCACTAAAGTGTCCTGAATAGATAGCATTTCCACCCGGGACCATTGCCATGCTGGCGATTGGACCCGCAAAACCAGCGTAGATGTAACCTGAAGACGCTGCTGGAAGCATGCAGGGAAGTCTTGAAGCTAACAACATCTAACAATACCCCTGGATCATCTCAAAATGCACGACTGTCATTGAAATTTGTTGACTTGGAAGATCTGCTTGACCAGAAGACAAATGCCAAACTCCAATCCATCACGGCGCCAGGTTCCTAGGATAATTGGATTGGTCCTATCGCTGCTTCAAGGTGCTGCAACAAAAGGTTCCACCCGTGCAGGATGTCACAGGTGCCAGGCAAGCTATGTTCATCAAGGCTGGGAACAGAATCCAAGGTTTAGATGTGTTTAGGGTTTCTACGGGCTTTCAAGTCATGATCCCAGGGGAACAAAACCTATCAAACCCAGATCAATGCACCGGGTCCCACCAAGTTGCAAAAAATCCGGGGCGAACAAACCATGATTCCAAGTCAAGTCGCTGGCCAACCAACCAAAATCACTTCAACTAATTATGCCATATAGAGCCCTGCAACTCTTCCCACATCTCTTCCAGGGACTTCCTTAAGGAATTCTGCCCTAAAGACTTCTTCCATGCGGCATCCACCTCTCTCCACATCTCCAAGGAACCCACCGGTTTGCGGTGTCCCGCAGCGGATGAAGCCATCGTGGCCCGCGGAGTAAAAGGACCCCCCCGCGGGCGCGGAGATCAGCGACGTGACGCTGCCGGCGTGGGCCTTGGGAACCACCACCACGATGAAGCCGTTGTAGGTGCGCCAGGTGCCTAGGCAACGCTTCCCTCTAGGTGGACCCAAGCTCTACCGTGGTGGGTCTCACTGGGGAAGGGAAGGCCCCCGCTGTTACAAGTTGTAGATCTATACTATATATGTGGTTTTATATCTGCCATAATCTGCCATAGCTATAGTAGAATCACCCCAGTTAAAGCTGGTCAAAGCCTATAAGTTGACTAACTGCGTCACTGTGCATGGCAGAACTCACTCAATCTGGGGGAAATGCAGTACTACGAACCAGCTGGTGGAACCCCCCATGCCCACCGATCCACTCACCATAAGCCGGGCTAGTGCTGCAGGGTCACGGATACTACCATCCTCATAGCCCAACACAAAGATGGTGTCTGAAGGGATCTCCACCATAGCGGTCACTGCTCCCCAATGATCCGGTTTGTAGAAATAGTTGGGCACATCACCCCACGCGAGGTTCCTGAGTCAGCAGCTGTTGAGACCCGTGTGCGGGTGGTTCACAAGAATCTGAGCCCCAATCACGATCTGTAAACTCTGTAAGCCGTTAATCCGCAGACCAACGCGGAACCTACCCTGTCCTGAAACCAAGGCACAAGTGGTATATTGATGCTAAAAGGTGCTTCGGGCAGCCGCTGATCTCGCCCCATAATGTAAAACAGTTTTTTGCCGGCTGGTGAAGAGCTTATCGCCCAAAACTATCAATCATGGTGTGTAACAGCCTGCAATGTGTCATTCTGACTATCAATCGTGGTGTGTAACAGCCTGCCACGTGTCATTCTCATGCATTTTTTACCAGCCATCATCCCACAAGCTCAACATCATGAACCCAACGGTTTGCCAATGCAGCGTTGATGGGGCCCTGGGCTGTGGTAGGAAACCTGTTGGGGGCAGGGGAAGCTCTTGTGGGGCAGGTAGGAAGCGCTTGGCACTGGAGATCCGCACCAATTTAGTAACCATTCTGAGCCATGATTCGCATTGGGATTGAAGATTCGAATGTTACATCATGTCCATCCAATTGGCACAAGGGCAACACGTGTAATCTGTAACGACGCTATCCGCTATCCGAGTTATTGAAGATTAGATGGGATCCGGGTAGGGTGTGATACATTTATCGATCGTATCATTAACGACTTCAGCCAAATTTCGCCTTTGATCTTTGATAACATAAATGGGACAGCCTTGTAGAGATAGACATTTGCCTCAGTAATTCTAGGGGGTTCACTGGGGGTACCCCATTTCTGCAAACCTGCCATTTGAATGAGCCTGGATTGATGCCGCAAAGTCTGAGTCTTGGACGGAAAGTGCAAGCACTTTTGGTCTTAGAGTCGCCATGCTGAACCAAAGATTCTAAAAGTAGATGCAAGTTCTTTGGGGTTTGTTATGGACTTGCACCTACTAACTATTTGGTGTTAAAGCCGCTATGGAAGTCCAATTGGGGGATGTTTTTTTTGTTATGGACTTCCCACTTGTCAAGATGGCTAATGATTGAAAAAATGTCAGCTGTGACCTCCTCTGGCTGTTTAAGCACCTTATATTGACAGGGTCCCAATACACAGCCCTGGGAAGTGCAACAGGGCAGCATGGGCCCTCCAATGTTTTCGGGGACCCCTCAACCTCTCAGTTGCTCACAATTGGGTATTGATAAACATTATACATCCTTGGCTCATCCTGGCTCAATGTTTTTTGCTTTTTGCTGCTGCATGCCCCGTCCACGAAGCAGGGTATCAGAATCAGCTCAAGCGTAGCTCAAGCGTAATTGTGCCCCACTACAACCTACGATATCAACGGTTGGCGAGTGGATATCAGCCATCATTATCAAACCAATAGGCAAAAGGCTATCATTAACCACTACCAGTATTGAATATTACTAAATATATTTACGTATCAATATGCTATCATTCCCGTCAATTTGTGTTGCTTCTTATCTCCAACAACATCGCTGTTGTGGCCCCGGCCAGTACGCCAGGGCCCTGCAGCAAGCGCACCAAGAGTCGTGAAGGTGTTGTCCCATGGGGCCGTGCGACTGGATCTGTGCAACTTCTTGTGCAAAAACCACAGGGAGGATTTTTCTTGGCGGCACAAAAAGGACTGGTCAGTTGGGACATCCCTTGTGGCCTTCATGGACCTTCCATCATGACGTCGGGGACTGCCAAACTCGTGGTTGATGATCATGGTCATGGCGAATGGTTATGATCAACCATGGCATCTAATGGTTAATCAATAGTGATGGTCAAGACTGTGTAGCTGATGGTGGAATATGTTCATGGGGGGTGGTAACCTTGAATTGCAATAATTGAAAAAGAACACGGATCAAGTTGGTAAGAATTGCTGGTTGGCGGTTCTATGAAAAATATTAGCCAACCAACCATTGATTTATCCCGAGGAAACGACAAACGTCAATCAAACCACCAGCCAGATTGCGATTTGTTTGGGGGGCTTGGCTATCTTGTCTGGCTTGGCTTTCTAATCTCGAGGACCGTATCGGTTGAGTGGCTCAGCTGGGCCACTGAAATGTAGTACCATACGTCGCGGGTTTGGCTTTCGCCATTCAGCCTGTTACATTGATTATCCAACTCGCAAATCAGAATGCTGCCCGAAGCAGCTGTCGTTAATCTACATTGGTGTAGACCTCAACCCATTCCGGAGTGTAAAACCACCAATGTAGCTCCAAACCATTCAAGCTGCGCCGCAGCCGAGCTGCTGACCGTGATGTGCGTGTGCACGTGGCTCAACCACTTGGGCTTTTTGCCAAAAAGCTCGCGAGTTGGAGGCCCTGGACGGCGCCAAATCAACCCATTGGGAAGGTTCCTTCAAAATAACAGGGTGTATACCCTGGGAACGCCTGGGATATAGCAATGTACACATATTTGTTGGTGCATTTGCAAATGGAAATATGTTTAAATAAAGAAAAGTAGCAAATCTACCGTAAATGTACACAAATGAATATGCACAAAATTATATGTGTGTATATATGCGTTCAAAGACAAATAGATATAGATAGAGATAGTCAAGAAAAGACAAAAAAAAAGTCAAGAACAAGGATGATCAACAACCAGGGTATATTGGTACAAATGCAAACATACGCTGGGATTCCAACAACCATACGTTTAATGGTCTGCACTGCACCGTAGTACTGATAATTTCACTAAGGAGGTTGGTCTACACAAAAGGATCAACATTGATCAAGCACTGTTTATGGTGGTGGAATCCCAGGGTTATGACAAGTACCAAAACATACACCAGCCATGGCATATGCATATATTTTTGACAAGTAGATATGCAAAAAAAGGAACCTAACACGCATTTAACATGAAACCAGAAGCATGCACAAGATTAGTTGTCAACAACTCATGTTGTTATTACATTATCGAGACCCTTGAGAGCTATGAAGAGATAAACATCACTAGTCACGGTACTTGCACATTTTTTGCCCGTATACAAATGTACATATATTTACATACACATGCGTTTTTGCAGACCAACAAAATCTGAAAACATCTGACACAAGTATACATATACGCAAAAGTCTGCGACTTTTTCGGTCAGGAGCAAAGCAAGTGTAAAATGACATCATTCACTACCACATCTTCAATATGCTTGATGTATGTCACATCAATACCTGTTTACATAGTAAATCTCTGTTCATCGCCATCTCGAGTGAGACTGCCAAAGGCAGAGGCGAGCAACGTGCGGTCACACTAACTACATGCAAATGACAAAGTCAAATCGCCAAGTAAAATGATGAGGTACAGAAAACACACGTAGCACTTTTACAGGGAACAAGGTGAAAGAATCAAACAATGGTGCCACGCACTGTCCTGTTCAATACACGTCAATGCCAGCATAATTGCGATTGGTTACTGATATCAACAGAGAATGCCGCGGGTGTCATGAATGTAAATCATGCTGATCCATCACGCTTATCAAAAAACCCTGAGGCTATCACTACATAAAAAGACTTGTCTGTAGGCGTGGGGGTGCCACAAGTCCTCCACTTTTTCACGAATATCATTATATAGTCATCACAGGTTATCAATATCAAAATGCACATGAAATACGGGGTTGTATGCAATGTTGTTGCTGTCAACGTACAGGCAATGTCACCATTCAATCCCTAGTGAATTGCCCATTGAACCTTGGGGGTCCGTGGCATTTCACCTGGCCATACTTTATGTGCGCAAAAGTCCGACTTGTCAAGCCATAGCAATCGCTGTTCCTTGCTGAGAAAATAAGAGGAATGGATTACCCCGGGTGACCATTGGTGAATTACCCATGGATTACCCATGTGTTAATGGCAATTACCGAAGTGATACTGTACTTATTATCTCTGGGTGAATTGCCCATTAACATAGTGATCGCCCAAGGCGGTCGTGGAAGAATCCAAAACATATAGGCTATAGGAAAAAAAGCTCGTTGAGATGAAGTGACGGTGTGACTGACGGTTGAAGGTGGTGATGATGATGATGATGATGATGATGATGATGATGATGATGATGGTGTTTTTTCGTTGCTGGTGGTTTTTCTTTTCTTGTGTTTTGTTTTTGTCTGATGTTTTTGCTCTGGTGTTTTTGCTCTGGTGTTTTGTTTGTCTCTGGTGTTTTTCTCTCCGGTGTTTTTTTCTCTCCGGTGTTTTTTCTTTACTGGTGTTGCTTCTTTGCTGATGATTTTTCTGTGCTGGTGTT